>PVIC010036195.1:0-18686 GCA_004025085.1 Thryonomys swinderianus
TTGAGTAACATTGTATGTCAGTTATACAAGTGTAGAAAGAAGACCAACAATTTTCAGACTCTATTTCAGAAATTACTTACAATCTCTAATCATGGAAGACAAATCAAAATTGATAACACAGCTCTCATAACTACCCAGGTTAGTCTAAAAATATGCTCAGAAATTTTCTAATCACATAATTTTTTGGAGCCCCAATTTATTTCAGTGAAGTTATTTAATTTAAACTTCTCTTCCAGGGTTCTTAAAAGGGCAGAATAAAATCTAAGGTATATAAAAGGCTAAACACAGAGATTCATTCGAGACAATCAGACTAATAAGTTCCACAAAGCACTCCCTTTACCCTATCCCTCAAAAACACTAATATTTCCATTCATAGTTGCACTGAAAATCTTTATATCCATTTCATATAGTTTTAAGTTTTCAAAAAAAAGATGACCATTTGAAACATTTGTGACCACATAGGATTTCATAAGTGTTTTTCAAATAGACTAGAAGCAAATAACTAGCAATTTTCTCTTCCTTTTTTTCTCCCTTAGAACACTGTGTACTCATTGGGACTTGATTTACAAAATGGAAGAAAATAGAAATATAAAAAGTTACTGAAAGCACAATGAACTTGCGTAGTCTAAGTGATTGTCTGAGCTACTTGGGAAGGTACAGGGAGGGCTAAGTGCCATTGCTGGGTGGATGGGCGGGGCGAACAGAGCCCCCAGCCCAGCCCTGCACATACCTGGCATGTCTGCATTCCAGTGTGTGAACTGGACCTCTTCCTTCACAGTCCACTGGAAGGTCCCTTTGATTTGAATATCCGAAAGTCCTGTCCAAAAATATTTTTCAGGCCTCAATCCAACCAAACTAGTCAGGAATGCTTGTTCATATCTTCAAAATAAAAATTAACATTCAACTAGTGTTTAGAACATTTATGTATGTTTTGAATTATCAACCTGAAAGCTATCTCAGTTCTATGAGCTCTGGGGTCATTGTAATCTACTGCATTTTATTTACATGTCATTTCAATTTTAATAATTTCCACTGAAGAAATACAAGTTTACAAAGGGAAGAATATATATTTCAAATGAAATGATTTGAGAAACTCATATTATTTCTTTTCAGTTTTTTTTTAGTTCTACATACCCACTGTGCCCTTCCTCAAAATTTAGGAAGGTTTTTGAAAAATGTAAAATAATTCTGAAAATAGTAATTTAAAAAACTGTTTAAAAATTCAGTATATTTTAAAAAATAAACCAATTGTTCTACTTGATTCTTGCTTACAAACATAAAGAGAGATAGTAACATTGTCAAAGTTACTAAAATGTAATAATCTAAAGAATTTTCCCCCAAAATTTCTCATCTTAGCTTAAAACAAAAAACAATTAAAAAAATTAATTAAAAAAAAGAAATACACAAAAGTAGATCCTATTTCTAGAAAGCTAGGAGCAGAATGAGGAATTCTAATACATTTCCCCCATCTGGGTTCTTATCTGTGGAACTAGTGTAAGCTGATAACAGTACAATTCAATTGGTAAAACAACTAGGGCAGAAAAGGTTTTCTCACCAGGCTATTAGCAACCATGCCTAAGTAATGTTGTAGACATAGAGAAACAAAAGGATGGGGTCCAGAGAGCGCCAGAAGACTGAATACAGGAGAACCCAGAGGTCTACATAACCAGAAAAGGCCCCTTTTCCGACACTTCACACTGTGCATCTCTTCAACTGTAACCTTTACAAGACACAGGATGAGCGATGTTTCCCTGAGTTCTGAGCTGCTCAAACAAATTAGTGGAGCCTAAGAAGCGGAGATGGGAACTCCTCTCCACAGTCTGATAGTCAGAAGCACAGATAGAAGAGCCCACGACTTGAGGCCAGTGTCTGAAGAGAGGGTGGGAACAGACTTGGGGCCAAGCCCTTGAACCAACTCCATCTCCACAAAGACAGTGCCAAGAGGGAGTGGAATCAGAGGATGCCCAGCAGGTGCCCACAGCAGAACTATCTACCAGCTGGTGGGAGAAAGTTGCCACACCTGTGGATGTCACACACTATCCATGTGGGCATCAGGACACACCGAGTTTGAGTTCATCTTTTCTTCTGTATCTTCAGGTTCAGCTCTCTCTGGCCTCTTTGTGGTAGAAAGAATGGTAAAGACAGACTGTGCCTTTGTGCGAAAGAACTTTACTTCTCTCTTTATAAAATGTTGACGTATAATCAGAAAAAAAGTTAAATCTACAAACTATATGCAGTAGATTTCTAGGAAACTTCTGAACATGGCTATCTGGACTAAAAGTAGCAAAATGTTTTAGAATGTTTGCAATGAAACATCTAAATAAGAATATTAGTTTTGACGTTTCTGCCTTTATAAGCCACACCCCAGGATTACATCTAATTCACTCAGAAATTATGGGGATTCTGATACTTAGGATTTTCTGAAAATATTTCACTATTTGAGACAGTTTAAAAGAAATTAAAATAGTTACATACCTGTCTTCGATAGTGACTAAATAAGCCCTCTCGTTGATGCATGTTTGGTTTGCTTCTGCAAATGTGGACAGTGTGTTTCCAATCAAATAGCAGTAGAATCCATGTCGTTTCCAGCCCTGTTAATGTCATCAAGCAATAAAGAAATAAGCAGAGTATAACGCATATTAGGAAATATTATTTCATAATCATGACACAAACTAATAAACAGTACGAATGTCCAGAGAACACAAATCAGAGGGGTTCGAAGAGAAAACTTCACAGATGAACATAGAAACACAGTGATATATGGTTCCTCACATGTCAAAGTAGAAGACCAAAATGAAAGGGAACAAAGTCATTCTAATTCAGATGCACGACCTAAGGAATATTGTGAAGTATTCGTCATCAACAAGAGTGAAGAGAATGGCTTAGATTTCTGTTAAGAACAGCAACACTAACTACCTGTTTAAGCCAATAATGGATAGAAAATATAAAGCTCTATTATCTGTTCATAGGAGCACATCCATTGCATCTCAGACAACATGGCTTGGTATGGTTCCTCTCCCAAAGTGTACTTCAAATGCTCATACATATTAGGTAAAAACATGATGACAAATAAAAAAAATCTATGCTGGAGTTTAAGAGGAAGAAGGGGACCCTCCAGATACCAAAAAATACACAGAATATTAAAAGCTGAATAAAACTGGTCATGGTGGCTCATGCATGTTGTCCCAGGACTATGGAGACAGAGGCAGGAGGATTGCTGAATTCGAGGTTTGCCTGGGCTACATAGTGAGCTCAGGGTCAGCCTGAACTACAAAGTAAGACCCTGTTTCACCAAAAAAGGAAAAAAAAAGCTGAATGAAACATGCACCAGGTGTTCTTGCATGTATCTTGAGTGTATCATATCTAGATTAAGGTCCAACACAGCTGGAGTATTTTCACCCACACATAATACAATATTTGGCTTTTAACTCAACTGGAGCAGGGAATTGAAACTGAGGTTTTTGTATGAAGAGAATACCACTAAGAGCAGACCTTCCTTGAAAGGAGAACTAAAATTTCTAGCCACAGAAGCCAAAAATGAGAGATCTGTCACCACCCTGGAGTTCTAAGTATCAAAGAAAAATTCTACTTGAAAATCAATATCAATCTGGGCTACAGGTAGGTGTCAGGCCTGATTTTACATTGTTCACTGTATGAAAATCTGTGGCCCAAAGATGAAAGTAGTACTTGTTCTACAAAAGGAGAATCTTATAGGTACTCAAAGAAATAGAAAGCAAAATCATATGAGAGAAAAATTTTGACAAACCAGGCACTGAGATAGCAGTGGAATGAAGGTGAACCCTAACTCATAGCCAAAAATTACAACATATAAGAAAATGCCTCAAAGCAAAGGCAAGTGGACAACTTGATATAATAAAGCAACCTGACGAGAGTCTAAAATTGAGCATGCTTGAGATTATTTAGTGACAAAAGAAATAGAACCAGTAACAAAAGATCAAAATACTCTACACAAAGATGAAAAAGATTTGATTCAATAAAGAGAATTTTCAGGCAAATTATATAGTAATAGTATTTTTAAAAATCCAGGGCCAGCGATTTAGCTCAGTGGTTCCAGCACCTACCTAGCAAGCACAAACAAGGTCCCTGATTCGATCCCAGTAACCGCATACAACAATACTGGGCATGGAAACTCATGCCCACCAGCAACTGATACCACACACCACAATGTCAGGCATGGCGGCTCACACCTATAATCCCAGCATTCAAAACGCAGAGGCAGGAGGATTGCTGTGAGTTTGAGGCTTGCCTGGGCTACATCGTAAGCTCAGGGCCAGCCTGAACTGCAAAGCAAGACCCTATCTAAAAAAAAAAAAAAAAAAAAAATCCAGGGGCTGGAGATTTAGCTCAGTGGTTCCGGTGCCTGTCTCACAAACGCAAGGTCCTGAGTTCCATCCCAGTAACTACATACAATGCTGGGCATGGTGACTCACCCACCAGCAATCAATACCACATACCCCAGTGCCAGGCGTGGTGGCTCACGCCTATAATCCCAGCACTCAGGAGGCAGAGGCAGGAGGATTGCTGAGTTCCAGGTTTGCCTGGGCTACATAGAGAGCTCAGGGCCAGCCTGAACTACAAAGCGAGACCCTGTCTCAAAAAAAAAAAAAAAATCCAATGGTCATATTAAACATAGTACGGTTTCACAGAGAACTAATAAATAGGATGACTAGCACAAAGAGAGATGAAAGAAGAAAAAGGGTTAAAGAATAATGACAAAACTTAGGTTCAACACTGACCTAAGTTACAGAGAAATGAATAAAATTAACAAGCAAGACTTTGCAAGACCTCAAAGATACGAATCTTTCATATGAAGAATTACACTGTATATGAAAAAAAAAGAACAAAACAAGTCCTAATCTAAATATGTCATGATAAGCACACAGAATGGTAAAGACAATGAGAAATCTTTAAGTTAATCAGAGAGAAAATAATTAGTGTAATAATGAAAACTCTAATGACAGGAATAAGGACCAGCAGAAAATGGATCAACATACAATTCATGTCAAGAAACAGCTCACAGTCTAGGATTCTAAACTGACACAGTTAAATAGTTAATCAGGGCAAGGAGGAAGGAATTTAAGACATCTTCAGACAGATTTTTGCTACTAGATATTCATCAAGAGAATTGAAAGATTGACTCGGGAAAGAAGGAACTTTAAGACAGGAAGAGTGAGAGGCCTAATTACTGGCCACAGAAATTGGTAAACATCTTAGTAAATGCAGGCCTAATTGCATGGATAAATAAAAATGGTAGCTCTCTAGAGGAGGGTTAAAGAATGGGACAAGAGGGGCCGGAGGTTTGGCTCAGTGGTTCTAGCGCCTACTTCACAAGCGCAAGGCCCTGAGTTCCATCCCAGTGACCACATACAATGCTGGGCATGGGGACTCACACCCACCAGCAATCAATACTACATACCACAATGCCTGGCGTGGTGGTTCACGCCTGTAATCCCAGCACTCGGGAGGCAGAGACAGGAGGATTGCTGAATTCGAGGTTTGCCTAGGCTACATAGTGAGCTCAGAGCCAGCCTGAACTACAAAGCAAGACCCTGTCTCAAAAAAAAAAGAATGGGACAAGAGCTATCTAAGTAGTTAATAGTGCCATGCCAATGTTACTTACTTGTTTACTGTAAAGTACTCTACTTAGATAAGCTGTAATCAATGAAAGAGGTCAGCTAATACAATAGAACTCTCTTTTTGCAAATTCTTTTGAGTTTAATATTATTTAATTCAAAATTTAAAGTTTAAATCATGTAGGTGGAATAACAGTTTGTTTTATTGAAGCAGCAGATACAGATGTTAATTTTACACAGCCAGGAAAATATAAAAATTATTTAAAATGAAAAGTAGAAAGCATAATTCTCAAATTTGTACAGGAGGAGGTGGAATGAAGATCACTCAATCAATGAAGGGTATGGAAAGAGGAAACAGAAAGCAAAGAGTGATGAAGTATCAATAAGATGGTAGAAATAAATCTAAATGTTTCAGAAAACATGGCCAACCAAAACACAGCTGTTTATCAGTCAAAAGTCAGAGCTCCTAAATTAGATAAGAATGAAGATATATTTATGTATATGTATATAAATGAGATATTTATAAAAATTAATGATATGCCAACCTTAATATTAAATAAAATCAACTTTAATGGTAAAAAAGCATTATTAGGAATTAAGTAATTACATGAGAATGAAAGGATTCATTCATCAGGCAGATATAACACCACAGCCTCCAAAGCATATTAATTAAAAATTGCCAGAACTAGATTTTGTCAAGTAGGCAAAATATTAAAAATGTAGACTATCTGGATAATATAACTGATAAACTCTCATCAATAAAGACAGACTTCAGGTATAGACTAGTGAAAATTCTACAGAATCACATGTGGAATATTTTCAGAAATTTTGAAGTAGGCCTTAAGAAAATTTCAACAAATAACACCAAAGAAATTTTTATGTGATCAAAATTATCAAAATCAATAATATCCCTCAAACATTTGGAAAATAGATAGACCTGTACAACCAAAACCCCTCCTACAACCCCAGTGCATGCCCTCTCCTCTCTCTCTCTTTCTCCCTGCTCTCCCTCTCTCTCTACCTCTCTGCCTCTCTATCTCTATCTCTGAAAAAAATGAGTGGAAGAAATTCTAGTGGTGGGCCAGAGATTTAGTTCAGTGGTTCCAGCACCTGCCTAGCAAGTGCAAGGTCCCTGGTTCGATCCCCAGTAACCACATACAATACCAGGCATGGTGACTCATGCCCACCAGCAATAAGTACCACATACCACAATGCTGGGTATGGTGGCTCATGCCTGTAATCCCAGCACTCCGGAGGCAGAGGCAGGAGGATTGCTGAGTTCCAGGTTTGCCTGGGCTACATCATGAGCTCAGGGCCAGCCTAAACTACAAAGAAAGACCCTGTCAGAAGAAAGGAAGAAAGAAGGGAAGAAATTCTAGTGGGAATAAAAATATTTTTTGGGGGGCCGGAGGGTTAGCTCAGAGGTTCTGGTGCCTGCCTCGCAAGCGCAAGGTCCTGAGTTCGATCCCCAGAAACCACATACAATGCTGGGCGTGGAGACTCACGCCCACCAGCCATCAATACCACATACCACAGTGCCAGGTGTGGTGGCTCACACCTGTCATCCCAGCACTTGGGAGGCAGAGGCAGGAGGATTGCTGAGTTCAAGGCTGGCCTGGGCTACATAGTAAGCTCAGAGCCAGCTTGAACTACAAAGCAAGACCCTGTCTCAAAAAAAAAAAAAAAAAAATTTTGGGATTTCCGCAAAAAAAAAAAAAAATAATCAAGTAAAACTTGGTGACTAATCCACAGTTTTAATTTCATCTTTTCTTTTTGTAAGCATTTTACAATATATTTTAGCATCACATCTATTAATCCCTTCTTTCATAACAAGGACTTATATTTGCATCTATCAGGGAGATTAGAATACTACCAATTTGGACCACTTCATGTTAACTTTTTTTGATTTAGGGCAGGGATACCAAACCTTTTATAGCTTTCAATGATCTCAAACAGTTGGCTGTGGCATGCATGTCACAGGTTTGCCACCACTGGTCTAGGGTATCTTAGTTTGATATAACTGAATAGAAAGTTGAGTCCCAAACCTGTATGATAAAAGGCTTATGATTTTGACCTATGAAAAAGAGCATTACACTTCATACGGTCAAACAAAATGCATACTTTATCTTCCTTTGCTGGTAAATAGATTTTTTTCCCTCTCTTCCTAGTCCTTTCAAAAAGGTACTGCCAACAGCAGGTATTTTTATTTTGTTTTGTTGTTGTTTTGTTTTAGTACCAGAAATCAAACTCAGGAACTTGCACTTACCAGGCAGGTACAGTGCCACTGAGCTGATTATAACTTCTATAAGTTTATGAGAACATAATAACTGGATTTGATCATGGTTGTGGTTTTTTTTTTTTTTTTTCTTTTTTGGAGACAGGGTCTTGCTTTGTAGTTCAGGCTGGCCCTGAGCTCACTATGGTGCCCAGTCAAGCCGCCGCGAACTCAGCAATCCTCCTGTCTCTGCCTCCCAAGTACTGGGATTACAGGCGTGAGCCACCACGCCCAGCATTATATGTGGTAACTGGGGATCGAACTCAGGTCCTTGCGCTTGCAAGGCAGGCGCCGGAACCACTGAGCTAACCCTCCGGCCCGGTTGTGGTTATTTTTTATTACTACCTTAATGATTAAATTGTATCACAGAGATTGGTAAGTATATGACAATGGAAAAATATACTGACCATGTAGAGGGGATATGATTATTCTATTAGAAAACAGCAAAAATGTACAATCTCTTGGACATGGATATGTTAGGCAAAGAATATGTAAATGTACTGGTAATGAAATGGTGTCCTGGCCTGGGCACAGGGAGAGGGGATGCCATGCTCACCTGTACTCACTCTCTAAGAATGCTGTGCAGCTGCGGAAGCAAAAACTAGATAAAGAATACCAACCATCGCTAAGATCCTTTGCATTACCAGTATTTGACAATTTTCTGTTCTCTGCTCCTTTTTTTTTTTAATTGAATTCTTTATTGGTACAATTTATATACATCTCAAAATCACATATAACATTGGGAAATTTGTACCAGTATATGCCACAAGTTAATTCTCATTTTTACCCATATCCCTACCCACTCCCCCCTCTCTGCTCCTTTTTATGGCTTATTTGTACAGTACCAAATTAGTGTTCCCAAATTCATAGTCTCATAGTGTTGGTCATAAAGTGAGGTGACCATAACGTGACACTCTTGGGAAGACTATTAGTTCCCACTTCACTTTTATTCCAGAGAAGTGAGAAAGGACAAAAGCAGAAGAGGAGCAACTCAGCAATCCAACAGGAAAACAATAATCATAAACCTGCAAAACCATTTTTGTAGTTTCTTTATGCTTTTCAGAATTATTTTACAGACAAGTTGCTTTATCCTCCAAGAACTGTAAGACACACCACCAGGGGGTTTGTGACTAACTGCCATTGGGAGGCTGAGGCACAACAGGCCCGTGAGACCATTCGGTGTAACTGAGTTATTCCGGACACCAGGTGAGGTCCAGATTTCCTGTTTCCTGTGGCACTGATCAACTGAGAAGATTCCTGTCTAGAAGAAAGCTCATGAAAAATACTATAAGTGGGAAACATAACTGAGGAAAGCAGGCTATCAGCACTTAGGCTATGCACTGGGAATGCTCTTCGTAGCCCATAGGGTCAGAGAATAGCAACACCTGGATGCCACCTTCTCCCACGATCTACCTTCCCCTCACACCCCCGCCCAGCTCCCTTCCATGTACCACTTTACTCCTTCTTCTCTCTTCCAGCTGTCATGTCTTTCCACAAGGAGCTACTGACCATGTGGATTACCATATTAGCTGCAGAGAATCCCAGAGGACAGTGACACCAGACACAGTAAACCAGGAAGCCTTTGGACAGTGGCAACATTTAGCACCAATGGTAATAGAGCATTTTCTCATATATCGTCAACTGTGTCAAATAATATCTGCTGATCTCAAATCGCTGGCCACCTTCTGTACTCACTTTCTGGCAGCCTGGCACATTTTCTGTAGTTCCTGGACCCTGGGCTTGGGATTTTGTCTTGCAGATGTAACCAAGTGGTTCCTCACAAGCCCTGTCTGCCCAGAACCCATCCTAAAGAAAGCAAAGAGGAAAAATGATTATTTGTTTGGATTTGATGCCTTTTTCTGGTAATGATAACTCAGAGAAGGAAGATTACAATTGAGCAGTCAATTCTCCAATCAGAGTAACACTTGTAAATTACAAATTTGATGTTTCACTCCCTAAATAATTCTTAATTCTTTTTTGTTTTGATTTCTTTTTTAATTTGAGTAAAATATGCATACAACTTATTATTTCAATCATTTAAAGTGTACAGTTTGTCTTGCATTGTGCATATTCAGATTGTTTTGCAAGTGTTACCACTTTCCATCTTCAGAACTTTTTCTTCATCCTACACTGAAATTCTTTTACCTATTAAACAACTTCCCGTTTACTTTTTCCAGCCCTTGGCCAGTGACATTCCACTGTGTCTCTGAATTTGACTTCTATAAGTACCACACATAGGTAAAATCATACAGTTAGTAACTTTTACATGATGTTTGTGTCTTAATCTTCAACACAAATGATCCTATCCACCTTCCAAATTCTGTGTCCTTTCAGTTCCTTACCAGAATGACACTGTCTTATTTCTTCCACCTACCCTTGACATGTACTCTTTAGCTCTCAGTCATGATCAAAACCATGACAAAAATGGCTAAGATTTACCATACAATAAGTTTGGGTTTGGAACTGTGTGCAATATTTATGACAAGCCATTCAGTCCTTATACACACATCTGAACCCCACTTTACAAATGAAGGAAGGAGTCAGGAAGCAAAACTAGCTTTCTTGACCCCCACATGCACTATCAACAATGGATAGCTTGAAGACATGCAGCAGTCACTACAGTCATATTAGGGACACAGATGTAATTGTTTCATGCAACACCTTCCAATGAACTGAAAAGTCAGGTGTAGCTCTTCAAGTACAGACTCTGAGGGGTGAAACAAATCTAACTAGCTTTATATCACTTCAGAGGAACCAGGTGAAGGCAGTACCAAGTAGGAAAGATACGAGTAATAATTGAAGGCTAATATTATCCTTAAACCAAAAGTTTTTGTCTCTTGTCTTTGAAATTTTGGTTTTGCCAGACAACCAAAAGAGTCTAAAGGAACTAAATCTATGGCAGGTTGAAGGGAGGGCAGGGGAATGGGAAAAAATAAGAATCAAGATATATCATGTACAGGTACAATTCTCGATGAAGATCATGATCATAAGGTATTCCTAAAATGTACCAATAAACTCAGTTCATTTAAAAAAAAAAAAAAGGAACTGAATCTGAAACAGTTGTCTGATTTACATCAAATGACCTAAAATCAAACCAGCCTCAACTAACAGATACTCTGTTAGTTCTCCTTCTGGTGGGTCAAAAGGAGACCACCCCGTGCCTTGGACTCGATGGCGGGGGGGCACTCACCTTCCCCTTCATGACCACACAGTCCTCCTGCCGGTTGTTCTCATGGCTGGGTTCTCCACGCAGCCACTTGGTAAATGTGACGGGCGTCCCATCGCTCCACTCAAAGAACATCTGAATCTTGATGTCATTCAAGCCGATCCACAACTCATCACTTGGTTCTGAACAGGAAGAGAAACACAGAGTCGGCATGTACAGAGATCATGTTCCCAGGTCCGCAGGGCACCTAGAGCAGAAGGCTTGCCTTCTTTGTCAAGCTCTGCTCGCTTGACACCATAACTGTCATAGAGATCATCACCTCTCCCTGGGGTGTTCCGTTGGCCTATACAAGAGACAGCCATGTCCACTACATTGTATGTTGCCAGTTTTAGACTGTGCCATGTTTTCTTTACACTGTAGACATGACTAGGGTTTTTTTAGTTGCACTATTATACATTACATGTCCTGAGATATAGGAAAATGACATTGAGGTAATACTATGGTCACTACCACCTATCTTGTGAAGCTGCTTTGTTTTTATTGCTATTACAATAAATCATGTCCATCACATTCATATTCTTGGCAATACACGGTACTATATATGAAAACCTATTCAGCTACTATTACTCTTACAAGTGCTTAAAAGCAACAAACTTAAAATCATTTCCATTTTATTGGCTGTGGCTATCAAACACATTCTAGATGCTTCCTTTAAAGTTTGATACTGTTTTTAGGGCTGAAAATGATCTAAACAGAGAAATATCAATAAATTGAAGAAGACAGACTGGCTTCTTATATTTGACATTTATGAGTCCACAGATATAAATGAGTCTGTAACTTTCACACAAAAAATTACAAAATGCCAGCAAATAGCAAGGTTAAAAATCAAAATAAGCCCTCCAGATTTAAAAACATGATTATTTTGTCTTGCAATTCTATGAAGAATACTATTACTTATAAACAGTTATCATTCTGAAAAATTCTAAATATCACAACCAAAAAGAGACAAAGGACAGTGATTGAAACACTAAGATTTCAGAGCTGTTAAAACAACATTTTCAAGTTTAAAAATTAAAGAAAATATAATTCAGTTATCTATTTCATTTGTATGACTGGGAATTCTGCATTGAAAGTTTGATGTATGCTCTTTCAGTGGTAAACTGAGGTTACCTCCAAAGATCATAAAAACAATATTTGTTAGAAAATGCAGGAAAACCATCCATGTACAGAATTTCTCTAAGTCATCTAGTTTCTTCCTCCTAAGCACTGCCACTCAACTCTGCTTTTGGAGAAGTCCTGGCCAGGCCTCATGCCAACTCCGGCAGATGTTTCCAGTGTCCTAAAAGGTGAATGACATTACCAGGCCAACCTGCTTCTCTTCCACTTGAGTCGTCAGATTGGGATCTTCTGAGGGACAAATATAGACATCGGAGAGACCTCACGTGCCCCTCGAGGAACTTGGTGGGAAACTGATGTAAAATTAAATCTCCACGTCCCACAATTACCATAAAATGTCAGGCCAGAGATTTAGCTCAGTGGTTCTGGCACCTGTCTAGCAAGTATAAGGGCCCTGGTTCAATTCCTGTAACCACACACAACAATACTGGGCATGGTGACTCACGCCCACCAGCAACCAGTACCACACCCCACAGTGCAGGGCATGGTGGCTCACGCCTGTAATCCTACCACTCGGGAGGCAGAGACAGGAGGACTGCTGAGTTCCAGGCTTGCCTGGGCTACATAGTGAGATCATGGCCAGCCAGAACTACAAAGTGAGACCCTGTCCCAAAACAAACAATAAAATGTAAAGAGACTTCCCTCCATATTTTTCTACTGAATTGTTCTCTCCTTACAGTTTGCTAATCCCTAACTGTAACCTTATTCCAACAAAAATGCCTCCACCCCGGGTTCTCAGGGACACAGCAGAAGGTGCCTCCCTGGACGCAGGTGCGCAGAGGGACAATGAGGAGAGCGACTTTTCCGGCCCCTCCTCTGTTTTTTCTCAGCATTTGTGCCCCACTCCCCCTCCTCCTGTCCATCCCTGGGACACTCCGGGTTAGGAAGCCGGCTCCTCCATCCCCACTACCCATTTCCTCTTGTTTAGCTGGGTGGAAGTGAAGGCCAGACATGGCGGCCAGCACCGCACCAGTGGAAGACTGAAGCCATAACCAGTTCGTCAGCAAGGAGCACACAGTCTGTGATCGCTGGGTCCCTCTCAGCCTGCTCTTCTTAGGGACATGCGTTTCTAATTCATTCGCTCATCTGTTCTTTTATTTCTGGACAGTACATTTTCCGGGTTTTTCTCTTTTTAAATAAACGTTTACAGTACACAACGCTTATTTATCATGAGTTGGTACATGCACAAAACATAATTGTCATACTCCCTCTCTCTGTCTCTCTCTGTCTCTGTCTGTCTCTGTCTGTCTCTGTCTCTCCCCATATCTCTCCCATCCCTTCCTACTTCTTCCAGATGTTGGTCTCCCTCTCATTTACAAAAGCGCTCTTTCCATTTTTTTTCCAATTCTTTTTCTTTTTTAATCAATTGATTTTTGGTACATTTTATGTACACATCATGAGCACAATTGATATTGAAAATTTGTGGCAGCATATAACATGATTTAATTCTTGTTTTTCCCATTCCCCTACCCACCTTACAACTCCCCACCCCATATGTACATAAGCTTTGCTTCCTTTTTTTAACCATCACATTTTGTTCCTGCGTTATAAACCCCTAACCCCTTTTTCATTTGAATATTTTTTATTTCACAGTATCTATCATATATACTCTAGAACTCATTTATATCTTCAGTTTCTCATACCAGAGAAAAGATACAATATTTACACATTTGTGACCTATTTATTTCACTTTTCAGTATGTCCTCAAGGTACGTCCATCTTCATATAAATGACTCAAGATTATCATTTGTATGGCAGAGTAATACTTCACTTCATAAAAGAACCACCTCTTCTTTATCCAGTCTCCAGTTAACGGGCATTTGGGTTGTTTCCAAGATTTAGCTATCACAAACTGAGCTCCTAGAACATGGGCACACAAATATCACTCTCCTATGAATCTTTTAATTCTTTTGTGTATATACCTAGCAGGGGAAGAACAGGGCCAAATGGAACCTCTAATCCTAGTTTTTGACTAATTTCCATACTGATCTCCACAGTGGCTGCACCAGTCTACACTCCCACCAACAGTGGAGAAGGGTTCCTTTCTCCCCACAGTCTCACCAGCATATGTTGCTGGTTAATTTTGAAATACCAGTCATTCTTTGTGAAGTGGTATGAAATCTCAGTGTTGTTTTCATCTGTAACTCTCGAATGATCAATGGTGTTGAACATTTCTTCATGTGCTTCTTTACTTTTACTTCTTCCTCTGAAAAGTGTCTGCTCATTTCAGATTCCAATTCTTGAACTGGGTCTTTAAATTGGGGGGGTGCTGATTGTTTAAGTTCTGTATATTCTGGACAGAAGCCTTTTGTCTGAGTAACAGCTTGTAAAAATTTTTTCCCAAACTATTGGTTGCCTTTTTACTCTGCCAGTGGCTTCCCTTGCTGTGCAGAAGCTTTTGAATAGGACGGGATCTCATTTGTTGATTCCTTCCGCTAGTTCTCATGCTATAAAGGTTTTGTTCATAAAGTCTTTCCCTAAACCAGTGTCTCCAAGCATTCTAATGTAACCTGTTTTGCAGAAAGTTTAGTGTTTCTGTTTTAACATTTAGGTCTCTAATCCACTTTGAGTTTAGTAATGATAAAGTAGGTAAATCTAGCTTTAGTCTTTGGCAGGTTAAAGCCCAGTTTTTCCAGCACCATTTGTTAAAGAGGCTGTCTTTCCTCCACTGGGGATGTTTGGCTCCTTTGTCTAAGATGAGGTGGCTTAGTGTATCTGAAGTTGATTCAGGATCTTCTCATCTATTCCACTGGTCCTTGGGTCTGTTACTTTGACAGTACCATGGAGTTTTTATCACAATGGCTTTGTAGTTTAAAGTTGGGGATCCAATTCTTTTTCCTCATCCTCTTTCCCTCTCCTTCCTTCCCCCTCCCTCTATCTCTTACCCTCCTTCCCATTTGAGAATGATCTCTGTACTTCCTTTTATCTATCTTTTATTTTACTCTTTACATTTTGGGTTTCTCATATAGGAGAAACTATACAGTATTTAAGCTTATGTGTCCCATTCATTTCATTAAATATTGTGGCTGAAGGTGCATCCATTTTCCCACAAATGTCTCAAGTTCATTCTTCTTTATGACAGAGTAGTACTCTCTTGTTTATAAACATCATATTTTCTTTACCCGTTCCTCTGTTGATGGGCGTATAAGTCATTTCAAAATTTAGCTGTTACAGGGCTGGAGATTTAGCTCAGTGGTTCCAGCGCCTGCCTCGCAAGCGCAAGGTCCTGAGTTCGATCCCAGTGACCACATAGAATGCTGGGCGTGGTGACTCACGCCCACCAACAATCAATACCACATATCACAGTGCCAGGCGTGGTGGCTCACTCCTGTAATCCCAGCACTCGGGAGGCAGAGACAGGAGGATTGCTGAGTTCGTGCCTTGCCTGGGCTACATAGTGAGCTGAGGGCCAGCCTGAACTACAAAGCGATACCCTGTCTCCAAAAAAAAAAATTTGGTAAGTTTAGGGGCTGGGGATTTAGCTCAGTGGTTCCGGCACCTGCCTTGCAAGCGCAAGGTCCCTGATTTGATCCCTGGCAACCACATAGCACAATACAGGGCATGGTGATTCATGCCCACCAACAATTAGTACTACACAGCAAAATGCCAGGTGTGGTGGCTCATATCTGTAATCCCAGCACTTGTGAGGCAGAGACAGGAGGATTGCTGAGTTCGTGCCTTGCCTGGGCTACATAGTGAGCTGAGGGCCAGCATGAACTACAAAGCAAGGCCCTGTATCAAAAAAAAAAAAGATAAGTTTAAAGCAGATATTTCTGAATCTAGATTACATGTGGAAAAAAATATTTTAAAAGAACCCATGAATTGATTATGTATTAATAGAAAAATAAATCAAATTATCTTAATATTTTAGTGATAAGAATTTTTAACTTATCTTCGCACAATAGGCTTGCCTTGCTTGTTGTTAAATCTACACTGAGAATCTAATTTTTTTTTTTTTTTGAGACAGGGTCTCGCTTTGCAGTTCAGGCTGGCCCTGAGCTCACTATGTAGTCCGGGCAAGCCTCGAACTCAGCAATCCTCCTGCCTCTGCCTCCCGAGTGCTGGGATTACAGGCGTGAGCCACCATGCCCAGCTGCGAATCTAATTTTTAATCAAAATTTGTGAGACTTCATATTACCTTCACACTATAGGCATGCCATGCTTGTTGTTAAATCTACACAGCTAATTTAATTTCTAATCAAAATTTGTGAGACTTCATAATTTGTGATTGCATTTTCCAGAGATTACATGGGGAGGGGAAGGGACTAGATTGAGTTTCTCACCGTATCCAAGCTGGGAGATGATGAAGTCAAATTCCTCAATGGTGTGAATGCTGGCAAGGTCCCCGCCCTCCTTCCGACAAGCAGTCAGGGCGTCTCTCTGGATCTTCTTCGCCTCTCTGTAAATCCTGTAACAGTGCCCTGCGTACGGCGACCACTGACTGGGACAGAGACTAGGCACCTCAGTTTCTAGGGGAAGAAGGTTGGGAAACATTGAAAAGAGTTGCTTAAAATTATAAGTGCTTTCCACCACTGTATAGAGAGAGCAATTCAGAAAGGTTAATAAATAAAAGTGATATTTATTTATCCTTTTTGGCAGGTATATTCACAAAAGATAAACTAGACATAATATATCATCTCTAGGCTAAAACAGGAAAGCACAGGGCCCTGGGATCTAGCTCAGCGGTGTCACTCCTCCCTGGCAAGTGCAAGGTCCTAAGTTCCATCCCTGGTACCAGGTTGTGTGTGTGTGTGTGTGTGTGTGTGTGTGTGTGTAAGCATCAATGTTTTTCTTTAATATAAAGCCAAGCAGAAAGTCTCTTTTTGAAGAATTTTATAGGCAACAGATGACACTAAGATATGGTAACTATCTAATTTTATTTATCTTGTATCATCAGCAAACCTTTAGTGTCTATATCTAAATGCTAGGCATCTCAAAGTTTCAGTATAAATACATTCTCTAAAATACTTAAATGTATCTTTATTCCATGGGTGTGAGGAAAACCACCACTCTTCAGAGGCAAGACAAAAGCTACAAGGCAGGATTGAGAAAGAACAGCCCTGACACAGGGAATAGGGTGGGTGGGGGTGTGCGGGTCACTGGGAAGCCACTACTGCAGCATTACCCGGGGTAACACCTGCCCCTCTGGACTGATTTGCTGTCCCTTCCTTGCTCCCAAAAGATGACAGGTGGCGGGGTGTGGTGGCTCACGCCTGTAATTCCAGCACTCGGGAGGCAGAGGCAGGAGGATTGCTGAGTTCGAGGCTTGTCTGGGCTACATAGTGAGCTCAGGGCCAGCCTGAACTACAAAGCGAGACCCTGTCTCAAAAAAAAAAAAAAAAAAAAGATGACAGGTGTTCTAACAACTAAGAGAGCAATTCATATTCAGAAATCTTTCAGAAAAAACTGGAATTTGCTGCAAGATGTGTGACTTCATACAGATCACAGCACACAAATCAAAGTATTCATATACACACACAGTTTGAACCTATTGTAACGCTTGTCATACTGACATTAAATTACCCATCTCCACTCTTGTTTTTCTGAACTAGGAAAGAGTAGAAGTAAATGTGGTTGTAAATGACAAATACCACTAGCTGGTATTTAAGGAAGTCATTAGCCAAAATCCTCCTCATGGCTACATATACTTATGGTCAGGTTTCTTAACCTCAGTGACAGGTTGCAAAAGTTTCATCATAATGAGCTGGTTCAAATGACAGAAAAGATATTTGAGACATCTTTTTATGCATCCATATAAGCCCCTGAACCTGTCAGAGGGCCTAGCACATTGTGGGTATAATGAACATCAGGAAGAACAAACTGAAGTTGTATTCTGCAGTGTACTTTCATATTGCACAGATACTATTTTAAACAGTAATCTAGTGACCTATTTTGCTTACAAACGGAGTGTTATCAATGAAGATCAATTTATATATTTACGCTTAATCCTGAATGTTTTCAAATGTGCTGCTTTAATATATATTCAGTTAGGGGACCTTACTTTGTTATTCTAATGATTCAGTCCTATTTTCTCTTAAAAGTAAAGATTGAAACACTTGTTTAAACCTACACTGTGTGGACACTAGCCATTTAAGAGAGTGCTATAATGTTATCACACTGTTATAATGCTGCACCATTACAATAGAAAAAAATGGGTATTTTAAAAATTCTATTCCCAGGCCGGAGGGTTAGCTCAGTGGTTCCGGCGCCTGCCTCGCAAGCTCAAGGTCCTGAGTTCGATCCCTGGTAACCACATATAATGCTGGGCGTGGAGACACACCCACCAACAATCAACACCGCATACCACAGTGCCCGACCTGGTGGCTCACGCCTGTAATCCCAGCACTCGGGAGGCAGAGACAAGCGGATTGCTGAGTTCGTGGCGGCTTGCCTGGGCACCATAGTGAGCTCAGGGCCAGCCTGAACTATAAAGCGAGACCCTGCCTCAAAAAGCAAAAAAAAAAAAAAAAAAAAA
>PVIC010036196.1:0-10245 GCA_004025085.1 Thryonomys swinderianus
CAAAGAGGACACACAGATGGCATGTATGGCTGTGAAAAGCTGCCCAACTTTGATCATCACTGGAGGAATCCAAATTAAACCGCTCAGAGACGGTGCTGCATGCATTTCACAATGATAAAAATAAAAAGTGTTGACAACACCAAAAGCTGGCAAGGTTGAGGCAAACTGGGCGGCTCAGATATTGTTGGTAGGAATGTAAACTGGCACAGCCACTTGGAAAACAGTTTGGCAGATTCTTTTAAAACTAAACATGCAGCTACCATATTACTCAGCAATTACACTCTCATCTTCTATCCCGAGAAGTGAAAACTTATGTTCACACAAAAACCTGCACATGAATATTTATAGTAGCATTATCTGTTAGAGCCCCAAACAAAAAAAAAATTTTTTTTTTTGAGATTGCATCTCACTATGTAGTTCCGGCTGCCCTTGAACTCACAATGGCCCTCCTGCCTGAACCTCACAAGTGCCAAGATTACAGACTGTGCCACCATTCCCAGTTCAAATAGATTTTATCGGATGTCCTTCAACAGGAGATCTTCATGGGGCTGGGTACGTGAATTCATTCAGGGGTAGGATGGCTTAACACCTAATATGCACATGCATGTGTGCGCACACATGCACATGCATGTGTGTGCGTGCACACACACACACACATGCACACACACTGACAAATAAAACAGGAAATTTGACTGTATCCCCAAATTACATTGATATCAATATCCTGGTTCCAATATCATGGTATAACTTTGCAAAATTGTTTCATGGGAGGAACTGGGCCAATTGTACAGGGCTAAGGGTTTGCAGAGGAGCTAACATGCCCTCAAAGTCAGGGCTCTCTGCTTGGGCTTTGACTCTCACAGAATGCCCAGCCCCTACCCCTTCACAGCACAGACTCTCTGCAGCCTGAGATCCTGACACTGCCCCTGATGGGGCCCCAGATGGCCTGAGGACAGATGCACGGAAGGTGACTATGGCCTTTGTGACAGAGTTTCAGGTTTTTGGTATTTGCCTTTTCTGAGAACAGTCTTCCTCGTGAAGACATTGACAGAAAGTTCTACATAGACGCTGTTTGACCCACGTGCCCATCGCTCATGCCACTGAGGTGGCTGTGTAGTTACTGTGGCATCACCGTAGTCTGAAGTGACAGTTCTCATGGCAACAGTCAGAGAGCCATTTCCCATGCACACTTGTAAACTCATATCTGCAGTCCAGCTTCTCTCGAGAGTGTGACCCTTTCTCCATGTTTAGTTTTTAGCTTGTAATGGAGCAGTTATGACAGGATCAATGATCAGTGCGCCTTGTCCCAGAGGCCTCTATGTTGGACCTACCTGTAACTGGAGGTGAGAAAGGAAGGCATTCAATCTACTCCAACAAATGGCAGATATTTTGCACACACAACATGCTGAATTGGAGTTTCTCAGAGGAAGAAAGTGGAGCATATAACAGTCCCTACTCCCAGGCACCTGGCAGTACCAGGTGGGGGTCTTTGTGCCAACCCCATAGCAGACTGGCCCGATCTCTGCTACTGTGAGTACTGAAGTGATACTTGAGGGCCTTGGTAGAGATGACCTTTGTACCAGTACCCCCCAGGAGATGTCAGAAGGTTTTTCTGAAAGCACAGTGGGTACAATGGTTAGAGCCTGCCACCCAGTCAGCATATCTGCCCTATATCCAGGCTGAGCCAATCCCAGCAGGGTATCTTGGGTCAGTTCCCCATCTTCAGAATCAGTAAACTATTGTCACCCCCTCAGAGTTGGAGTGGGGAACAAAAGACACTGTGTGAACCACTCAGCATAAAGCTGGTCACTGGCTGTCAATACTTGATCTGGTAGGATTTTTAGAAAGGATGAACAAGCCAGGGGCCTCTACCTCAGCTGCTTTTAGTTCAAGGGAGCAGGGCAGGGGCCAGAAACAGACATGCGGTTCGGTTCCCATCGGATCACCCAACATCTGAGGCTGGCTTATCTGGCCCACAGTTCTTTGCACAGAGAATTCTGTGGAGTTAAGAACAAATCACAGCTTAGAGCACAAGGTGAAACACAGAATCATCAACTTGAAGTCCTGAGAAATTTTGTCTCAAAGTAATAGCGCTGAGTTTTTCTTTCAGGAGTAATAGTGGAGTGCAAAACCATGTCCCTCATTTGCTTCCGTGATGAGTCACTGTGCCTAAGGCTGGGTGGGGTGGGCTGGGTCCGAGGCCTCTGAATAATGCATCCGTCTTCAGGAGCCGCCGGCGGAAACTAGAGCAAAAATGGCCTCAGCCACGAAGAAATTGCAGGTTAATCTTCAGCCTGAGGTCTAGAAAGGGGCAGAAACTACATGAGTGAGCAGAAGAAAAGGAATAATTACCCAGCAGACCTGTGAGATATCTGCTAAAGGGAGCACACAGGTCACAGTCTGAGGGCTCACTGTGGCGGCCGGGAGTATGCAGAGATCAGGGGTTCTCCTTCCAGAGCAGGCTGCAAGGAGCCCTGGCACCTGCAACTTCAGGGCCCATCTCTGAGTCAGAACCCTGCAGGAGGAGGCCCAGGATCCAGTCCCTCCCCACCAGGAGCCACTGTCCCATGGCGCCAGGCTGAAGGTCTAAAGAACCTCTTTTGGGTTTGGAAAGCAAGTCCCTCTCCACCAGCCTTAGTCCTGGACACCTGCGAGACGGGCCTGTCTCCTGTGCAGCCTCCGGGTCAGGTGTGCCCAGCCCTCTGGGCCCTCTGGGCCCTCTGGGGCACGTCTTCCTCCTGGGGACCAGGTCTGGAGACACCACTGGTATTTGAAAATCACCAAAACTGCTGTGTGCAGCACCGCTGACCCCATTTGGGCTCCAGAAATGTTGTTTGTCTTTGAATCCAAAGTCCAGGCTGTAAGCTGGACAGGTACAGATTGGATAAGTGAGATGCGTGTCACCAAGGCCACACTCAGAGCAATGAGGAGGTGCAGCCAGAATAGAGGTTGTGAGGGTGGCAGAGGGGTCCAGAATTGTGTGCAGGACAGACTACCACTGGGGCTGGGAGCCAAGACGACCCAGGGACGAGCTGGCAGCGAACTCCAGGTGCTGCCTGTGATGCCTCCAAGGACAGAAGCAGGACCACAGGGAGAGGGCTGCTGGGTTCTGGAAGCAGACATGGGTGCACCCGAGTGTGCCCTGCGCCCAGTGGCAGACTCTCTGCATGGGAGACCTGTGCGGTGGCTTGGGAAGACCCTGCTTGCAAATGAGAAG
The DNA here is from genome assembly GCA_004025085.1 of Thryonomys swinderianus. Classification (NCBI taxonomy): domain Eukaryota; kingdom Metazoa; phylum Chordata; class Mammalia; order Rodentia; family Thryonomyidae; genus Thryonomys; species Thryonomys swinderianus. The sequence continues at coordinate 3,218 of PVIC010036196.1, forward strand.
CGAACAGGGACACCAGGTTCCTGCACCTAGTGAGACGTGGTCAGTCAGCAGGGCCTATCACACCCCAAAACTTCATGGTGAGGTCTGACAGGGGCCCCACACTCCCTGAGCACCTCTGGCCTCAAGCGCTGGCCTCGCAGGGCTCACTCAACCTCCTCTGTTCAGGTCTGTGCAGTGACCCACTGACCTACTTCTGGGTTCTGCTCAGTGCAGCTCAGCATCCGGGCCTGTGGCAGCGCCTTCCTCCCTAGGCTGAGGTTTAGATCCTGTGGCAGGAAATGTGAGAGTACCAGCCCTGCAGATCAGACTGTGAGGCGCTGAGGTGCGCCTGGCACTGAGCTGCCTCTGCTTAATGCACAAACATTGTCCATCCCGAGACCTGTGACAAATGCGTCTTTAGTTTTCCTGCTCCCCGCTTACAGCTGTGTTCTCTCATGCTCATCCAAGGGGTTTACTTTCCTTTAGCCTATTTCCATATTTAAGTGAAAACAAATTGGCTCATTTACCCTGAGACTCTCAGCTTGATAGAGATTGGAAAAGCTCACGTGTGTGTGTGTGTGTGTGTGTGTGTGTGTGTGTTGTATTTGCTTTGCCTTCAAAGGGCTGGAATGTCTAAATTGAATGGACCACTCAAATAGAAAGAAATTTCCAGAATATTTTCAATTATCTGTGTAAACAGAGCCTGAAATTGCTCAGGAAAAAAAATTGTTCATTGATAAAACAATAATCACAGACAAAACCTAATCGATGTGGGGTTCTGTGGCAAAGACACAGGGTTGTATACAGTTTATACTTCACAGAGAACTACTGGGGTTTCGGGAATTACTTTCTCCTATTGTATTAAAGGATTTGGAAGAAGGAGTCAGCTGCCAGGGAAACTGTGGACCCCAGGCCAAGGAGAAGGGAAGGGCACCTGCTGAGGGAGGGCAAGGCTTCCCAAGGGCAGGACCCTGGGAGCCGTCCCTGCAGGGGAAAGGGAGAGCAGGACCTGAGTAGGAAGTGACACTTTTTCCCTGAGACATTGCCCCCTGTATCAGGCTGTTTTTTATAATTTCACCAGGAATGCATATTTTCTTTCCCTCTCTACTCCCAGTCCTCAGTCCTTTTGTTGTATTGTTCCAGAACTCTCCATGCATTACTCATCTTGAGCTGAGCCTGTCTCCGTCAATGTGGACAGCAACCGTCCACATACGTGGTGTCTCCAGCAGCTGCTGGTGTGGTTCCCACCCTGCCACGGAAGCTCTGTCTGCCCTTGGTTCCCTCTTGGGGTCCTCCCACCTCCGTACTGGCCCTGCCTCACTTCCCACTCTGGGTCCTCCGGTGAGTAGCCTCCAAGTGAGGGAGCTCCCCAGCTCTTTCTGGGACCACTTCTCATTCTTCCTTGACTCTTCTGGTCCTGTTGTTCCATGTGATTGTTGGAAGGTCAGGCGTGTCCCTCCCACCTGAGACGCGGCCTCAGTCACTGAGCTGGTCTTGTCCTTGCTCAGCTGCTCTTCTCCCTTCTGCCTACCACTGAGGATGCACCACTTCTTGGCCAAGCACTACGGATCTGCTTCGGTCGCTCCCTTCTTTCCATTATCAGTGCCATCAACAATTCCCAGGAGCCCCACATTCAAAGTCCTCCATAATCTGCTGGCTTCTCAGCACTCCCACTTCCTGGGATGGCTTGAATCACAGTTACACCCTACCTGAACTATTCTCACAGCTACTAACGTGCTCTCCCTCCTTCAAGACACCCTGCTGAGATTACTTCAGGGTAAAAAGACTGTTTACAAACTAAAAGCAGTCAAGTCATTGTTTTGCTCAAAAGTTCCAAAAGTCCTCCTCAAAACCAACCCAAATGTTGGCCAACCGTCCTCCTCTCCTGCCCTGTCTCCTGTCTGGTCCCAGAAGAGCTCCTTCCAAGAGAAGGATTTTGTTTCTTCTCACTACAGTACCAGCCATAGTAGATTCTCATTATCTCTCTCTCTCTATGTATGTGTATTGGTCTGTTTTCTGTTGCTAACAATACAGTACCACAGACTGGGTGAGTTATAAAGAAAAGAGGTCCTTTGGGGCTTTTTGTTCTGGTCCAAGGGCGAGGGGCCACATCTGGCAATGGCCTTCATGCTGGCAAGGCTGAGAGGGTGCAGCCCATCACAAGGCAAGAAGCAGAGAGCACATGTGACTCTCTTTGGTCTCTCTGGGTCTGGAAGCTACCAGGACTCACCCATGGAGACTTCGTCCTGATAACCTTGTCCAACCCAATCACACTCAGAGGGCCTTCAACACCAGTCAGCTAAGTTTCTGACTCATACTCTCCACAGTCTCTCTTCCATTCTTTCTCCTCTTTTTAAGTAATGAATAGCATTCCACAGTGCAGATTTGCCATAGTTTATTTAGCTACTCTTACTGATAAAGAACTGAGTTGATCTACTTTCACTGCTGCAATTAACAAATGAAATGGAGAAACTCCAACCCTTACCTTGGGAGCCCCGGGAAGACTTTCAGTGTCTGGAAGCCAAAAAAGCATGAGAGAGGTGGGTGTGGGGTTATGCGCATGCTTGCTTGGGGATGCTCCTTCCCCACCTGATACCCTCTTTAAATGACTGGATCGGGGTGTTGGCTCAGACGCCCAGCCACAGCGCTGATCTGGCTAGTCATGTGGGAAAAGGAGCTGACTTAGAAGAAACCAGCTATCCACGCAGAGGCAGAGACAGCGCAGCATGGCATCCCACAGACCCCTCTCTGGGTGCACACCATGGGGAACAGTGGTTGGAGGGGAGCAGTGCCTCCCACCAGTGCACGGAGGGGCTTTTAGAACCCGTGCTTTGCCATAAACGGCACTTGCTGCTTTGTGTCTTTGACTTTCGGATTCCTCCCCCTCTGACTCCCATGTTCATGACAGAATACAAAGGGAAGAAAGAGAAAATGTGGGATGAAGTAGATGAAAGCAGCAATAAGCCTATAAGATGCAAAAGGTGTCCAAACGATCTGCTGGGAAGAGTGGGCCCTCTGAGGCCCGCACATTACAATGGAGGTATTGGTACTGTGGCTTCAGGCGTCTGCCCCTTCTCTCTGTGCACCGTGGGCTTCTGCTGCAGCACTGGGACTCTGGGGGCAGGAGGAGGGCCCCCCTGCGCAGGGAGAACACAGAATGGGTCATACATGGCTCCATGCTGCAGGTTCTCTTCCAGGCCTGAGGAGCCGGCCAGGCCCTTGGCCAGACCAATGGAAAGTTCCGCCCACCCAACCTCTGGCCTGTGACTCCCACGGTATGGGTGACTGCCTCGACAGTCCAAGTTAGGAGTCTCATGGCACGTTCTTGACACACGAGTGGCTTCAATGCTTTCCCCTGGAAGGGCAGACAGGCTGTCAACTCTGAAGATCGGATCAATTATCTGATGCTGTATTAGCACAGCCATGGACAGACACACAGCTGGACGACACAGGTGGGAACTCCAAGTCCACTTGGACTCTGTGCTCGGGTCAGAGTTTCCCAACTGTTCTGGTTCTCATCTTTGGCATCTGTAAACATCTGTAAGATAACGTCCTGGTCTACATGCTTGTACTATCTGTCTCCTCCACCCATGTGTGGAACCCAGTCCCCAGGGTGACCATTTCAGGAGGCTGGGGGTCTGTGAGCCGTGGTTAGGTGGTGAGGACAGACCCCTTGTGGTGGGATCAGCACCCTTGTAAAGGGCCCCAGGGAGTCCCTTGACCTTTCTACCTTGAGAGGGGACAGCAGAAACTAGCCACCTACGAAGCAAGGACCAGGCACGCAACCTGCCAGTCACTCGGTCTTGGGCTTCCAGCTTCCAGAACTAACTTTCTGTTGTTTCCAAGCCAGCCAAGCTGTGACACTTTGTTATAGCAGGCGGAGTGGATCGAGTGAGACAGGAACTCTTCCATCTGCAGCAGCAGGGTTGTGGCCCAGCTGGGCCAGCAGCTAGCCGGCATCCCCTAATACTCTCCTTTTGCACTGTGGCCATAAGCCTGGGAGGTGTGAGTGGCTTGTGCTGGCTCCCGGCTGGGTAGCAAACCACCTCTACCCACAGGATGTTTCCGATGGCTTGGGCAGCAGACGCATGAAACCTGATCACCACAGGAGGAAAAGTAGCACCAGCTTGTTTTCTTCACTGAAATTCTAGCTCACAGTGTGTTGAACCATCAAGTCATGAATAAGCACAAAGGAATAAGAGTGTCAGATGCAGAGTCAGTGCTGTGTCTGTGTTAGGTGGTAGTTCTGATGGCATGGTGGTGTGTGGCTGTAATCCCACACTCAGGAGGCTGAAGCAGGAGGATCAAGGCCACCCTGGGTCACAAAATGAATTCATGGCTGCCTGAGCTACATAGTAAGACCCTATTTCAAAACAATAACAAGAGGGCCGGGGATTTATCTCAGTGGTGCCAGTGCCTGCCTAGCAAGCACAAGGTCTCTGGTTGAATCTCCAGTAACCATATACAATACTGGATATGGAGACTCACACCCACTAGCAATCAGCACCACATACCACAGTGCCGGGCATGGTGATTCATGCCTGTAATCCCAGCACTTGGGAGGCAGAAGCAGGAGGACTGCTGAGTTCAAGGCTTGCTTGAGCTATATAGCAAGCTCAGGGCCAGCCTGAACTACAAAAGCCAGACTCTATCTCAAAAACAAAAACAAAATAATGGCATCTACCAGGCCTGCCTAGCAAGCCCAAAGTCCCTGGTTGGATCCTCAGTAACCACATACAATACTGGGCATGGCGATTCATGCTCACCAGCAATCAGTACCACACATCACAATGCTGGGTGTGGTGGCTCATGTCTATAATCCCAGCACTGGGGAGTCAGAGGAGAAGAACTGCTGAGTTCGAGGCTTGCCTGGGCTACATAGAGAGCTCAGGGCCAGCCTGAATGATAAAGCAAAAAAACAAACAAACAAACAAAACAAATCAAAACAACAACAACAAAAGCCCAAAGAATAACAACAACAACAATAATAAACCACTGTCATGCAGTCGGGAAAGAAAAGCTTATGTAAAATGTATATGGTGTATTTCAAAGCTTTGTGCCATTGCGATTAAGTCTTAGTCTCTTCCTCCTCATGGAGACAGGACACCCCACATCCACAACTTAGAGGAAGAGAAATATGTCTGCATTCACATTTCACCCCTGTTCAAGGACTAACTCAAAATGGGAAATGATACCACAGAGGGTGATGGAGAGGGAAAACCGCCCACTCACATTGGAGGGAAGCAGATGGGTGGGGGGGGGGGCAGCAAGGAAGGTCAACCCTTCCATGCAGAGCCTTGGGGATCCATCTTTCCCACCCAGACCTGCCTCCTCACAGCAGTCCAATCACCTTCCAAGAGTGTATGAGGCTCTTGGGGGACATCTAGATACACCCTGTAACAGGTTCCATGATGTGGAGTTTCCTGAATTCCAGACCATACCTCCGAGTCATTGTCCAGATACCCTGGAATTAACTGGCAGTGCAAAATACAAAAGCACATAATATTCTGGATTGCATCTTCAATTGTGAAATTTCCTTATGATGACTAAAATAACACGCTCAGCTCAGAAAGTTCCCAAGGAGAGTAATCAGCACCTTATGCCAAGAAGACAGGAATGGAATGATAATTACCAGGCTGGGTGACTTTTCGATTACCTGGAAATATAAATGTAAGGGAGATGGATATGCCATCACTTTTCTAAATTTGGCCACTGCATTCTTTGTATCTTCTTTTCTGCTTTTTCTATTGTGACATTGATGTTATAAGTGCATTTCCAGAGAGCTGTGGGCATCCGTGATCCCTGTGGAATGCACAGCCCTACAGCCATCGCTCTGGGTTCTGCACACTTGCCTGGTTGCCTAGTTACGGAGCAGGGGAGGGAAGGGGAGCTGGAGCCGCAGCAGGTGGACTACAGCACGATGGAGCTGTCAGGAGCCTTTTGTTTGGATAAATACACAGAGTCTCTCTCCTGCCTTGCTGTGCGAGAGCCTGGGCAGCAACGGTGGCCTTGCTGGGAGGCAGAGCTGATGGAGAAGGTGCCTGCAAGGGCCGCTCTGGGCATCTGCGTTGATTCCTGCTTTGGACAGGCATGAGAGATGCCTGAGCTGTTTCCAGTCCCCCTGGCTGGGAACACGGGCCAGACCTCCTACTCTCCAGCTGTGGGGCTCAGCTAGAGACAGACAGCGCTGGGACGAAGCCCGAGGCGGAGGGAGCCCTGAGCTGAGCTCATCCTGTCCCCGCCAGACCCCAGGCTGCTGCTCGGTCACATGCTGGCTTCTGGGAATCGTCTCGAGACGTCCGCTAAGGGCAGGCTGACCAAAGGGTCACAGAGAGAGCCTGACTTCCTGCTCTCCAGGTAGGGACCCCGGACTTCCACGTCACTGGGTAACACCCTCATTCCACAGGTGTTTGAGTCCGCTCGAGGAAGAAGTATGCAGAAAGTGGTCAGCAGAGGGTCACGGGCCCAGGCTCTGGGACGGCAGACAACTGACTGCCCCTTACGGTGGTTTGATCTGGGTCCTCTCTTTCTGGCCTCAGCCTTCTCAGCTGTGCAGTAGGGACACACAGACTTACTTAATGGAGCTTACCGTGCTCGCTTCGGCAGCACATATACTAAAATGGAGCTTATGAAGAACAGAGATGAGACTTGCAAAGGACTCGGCAAGGGGTCTTCTGCACATGCACGTCTCATAAGTGGGTGACATGGACTTGACTTTTACCTAAATAATCACTAGCAGCACTCACCTCCACATTCAAAAGCACCCCCATTTGAGTGACAGATGTTGTGTCACCCTATTAATAGTTGATGATGACCATGCAACAGAGGCGAAAGCCTAGTCAGGGCGGGAGAGGTTCCTGCACAGGAGACAAGCTTGACCTTTGTGACTTTGGGCCAGCACTGCTGGCATCTTCACCCTTGGCACCAGTCAGCAGGGTTGGGCCTGAGAAAAGGGGCGTGAGCACAACACACACAGCAGACTGGAGGACATGGGGAGACACACAAGAGGCTTTGTTTGAGGGCGAGAGTCTGGCCCTGACAAACCTCAG
>PVIC010036197.1:0-18683 GCA_004025085.1 Thryonomys swinderianus
AAAAAAAAAAAAAAAAAAAAAAGACATGCACTTGCACATATACTGTAGTAGTCATATTTCCTAACAACCATGTTTTCCTTCATTTTTAATCCTGTAGTACTTTTGGAGCTTCTAGAAGCAAGTTACTATTACGAATTTTTTAAGGACACTATTTCACAGTCTCTTGGTAGAAGTGATATCTTCATGTAGTTAGATTTGAGGGATTGAAGAAATACAGGTTTGAGGGTTGGTACAAGTACTTTTCCTAGCCTTGTGCTGTAAGAGAAAGGCAGGTGCACATAGACTGGAGGCAGTGATGAGTGTTGTGAACCTGAGTGTGCCTGGAATCTGTTGAGGATAAGTAGCTTTGTATTTGGAACCTTAGAATTCTCCTGGGAGTATTCTTGGTGCAGATATGTTATAGCAACATCTGGATTTGAGTTCTTTGCACTTGTAAAGTGTTTCCTTTCGCCTGACTGTTTGCACCTGAGATCATCTTGAAAGCCCTCGAAAGACTCATTTAGGCAATGAATAAATAGACACCGTGTTATCAAAGTTAAATCTTCAAAAAAATCTGGAAAGGCTATTGTGGGCTTAGTAACTCCCACCCCCCAATACTGGGGCTCGAACTCAGGACCTTGAACTTGTGAGGCAGGTGCAGTGCTATTGAGCTACATCCCCAGCCCTCAGTAATTGTTGATCTTCATTCATTGTGAACTATCGGAGGAAGAAAATTGATATGAACAAGTGCTCACTTAGGTAATGAAGCAAGTATTATGGGAGTGCTGCTCATTTTTATAAGTGAAACAAGAGAATGAAACCCATCTAGGCAAAAAAGATGTGTCAAGGCAAGATTGCTGATGCTATATTATTGTTCTCCTTGTGGACTGTGAATTTTCTTCATTAGCTGTCAGTATCTCCAGTATAATATCTGAAATTAACTTTGCTAATCCTTTCCAGCAGGCATAACCTTCAGAGCCTGAGATAATCCTGCTAGAAATCAATAAGCTACAGGCCATTTTGCTCCTTGAATCACTAATGTGCATGTAATTATAAAAGGGGAATCTGTTTATGTTTGGAAAAGTCAATTGAGAGGAATACCTAAGGAAGTTCAGTTGTCAGATCTTTATGATAAATAATCGTATTGGATCTTCATAGATGAAATACATTTATAGTTATTCTATAATTATTCCACTCCTTTAAAGTCTGTCTCTATGCTTTTCTGATCTCTGTCCGAGTTCCTTAATTTTCATAATTAACTTTTATTGCATATGTTTTTCTTGCAACTTTTTGCCCAGGTGTTTTGTATGCTTAGATTATCATCATTTTTTTATAGGAAAGGTATGTTAAGAGTGATTGGACAGGTGTAAACAAATATTAGTGATATTTCAGGCTGAGAATATAACTCAGTGGTAGCACACTTCCATAGTATAGAGGAGAACCTGATTTGATCCCCAGTCTCTGTCTCTGTCTCTGTCTTTGTTTCTGTCTCTGCCTCTGTTTCTCTCTGTCTCTCTCTGTTTCTGTCTCTCACACACAGAGTGGTCAATATATTTGATGTTTTGATTTTTAAATATTATAATCAAAGACCCATTGCTATTAATCACTATTAAAATAACCTTATTTGGAATGCATTGTCTTCTTGATTTTGAAAGGTATTCTGGAATTTTTCTTTCATGTCATTAAGTGATGTCACAAAAATATAGTTAGTGCTGCTGTAAGGGGGCCATCCAACAGAAAGCCAGGCTAATATCAACATTACATCATGTCCTTATCCACCTTATTGATCGGATCTGGCACCATCCAACTTCTGGCTCTTCCTCATAGTTCAAAACTATTCTGAAATATAAACATTTTCAATTAAATCAGGGCAGAGATGTATCCCCCGTAGTACATCTAAAGACACTTATGAAAAGGGATTTCCAGAGCTTCTTCAGACAATGATAAGAATGATGGGATAAGTAGTCCAAAGTGAGGGGAGTAGTTTTGAAGAGAAATAATTGCTGTTTGTCTGTTACTGTAATACATTTTAAAATGTAAACATTCACTATATGTTTTGATCATAATTCATACACATGCATATGCATGTTTCTTGTTTCTTAGGCATTGTGCTAAACATTCTGTATGTATATCTCATTTAATCCTTATAACCTTATGAGATATGATTGCACTCATCTTGATTCCTGTCTCTATGATTTTCTATGTGTTTCTTTGATTCTTTCATTTCTTTTTTTTTTTGAGACAGGGTCTCACTTTGTAGTTCAGGCTGGCCCTGAGATCACTGTAGCCCAGGCAAGCCTCAAACTCAGCAATCCTCCTGTTTCTGCCTCCCGTGTGCTAGGATTACAGGCTTGAGCCACCATGCCCGGCACTGTGGTATGTGGTATGTGCTACTGATTGCTGGTGGGTGTGAGTCACCATGCCTGGTATTGTTGTATGTGGTTACTGGGGATCAAACTCAGGACTTTGCGCTTGTGAGGCAGGTGCCGGAACCACTGAGCTAAATCTCCGGCCCACATTTCTTTTTCTTATTCCATAGCCTTGATGCTCCATTTGTTGGGTCTTTTTGTCTTTGACCTAATCTGGATTGATTGTTATTATTTAACTTCATTAGGAAATGCTGTTTAATGTGTTTTACATCTCTAAGAGAAAGTGTACCATGATTCTTTTGAGAAATTTAGATTTCCTAAAATGCTACCTCATTTTGTCAAAAAGACAAAGATAGGCTCTGTTTTTAAAATAGGAAAACTTTGTGTCAGATTGTTTATATTTGTAAAATGAATTCATAGCAGAACTTCTTATAATCAGATTTCACAATCTGAGCTTTGTAGTACATGCCTGTAATGTCAGCACTTGTGAGACTGACGCAGGAGTATCACAAGTTCAGTGCCAACCAGAGTTGTGTAGCAAATTCGAGCCAGTCTGTCTATGGACCTGTGTAGTAAAAACTTGTCTCACTACCTGCCCCTGTCAAATTTTCCTGCTTTCAAGTCTTATTCATGTTTGTATATAAATATATTTATTCAAATATATTATTTATATAATATTATTTATACAAATGTATTATAGAAAACATGTATAATGTTTATAATACATAAACATATATAATTATATAAGCAGACATATAATTATATATACCTTATATATGTGGCTCTTCTGCCTGTGATGATAGTAGTGTGTCACATGAAGCTATTAAATTCTTGAAATGTGTCCACTCTGAGGAACAGAATTGTTAATTTTATTTAAATTAGAAGTGGATTGATTTAATTATTGGAAAGTTTGGTTCTGAAACAACTTGGACATGTGATTCCACTTTTGCCAGTATAAATTTTATAAAACCCAAGTGTAGATCAGCTATTTGGGGAAACACTTAATGCCTGAATTGAGTCTTGCCTTAAGTATTAAAATATAAATTCAAAACTTATAAAATAATGTAAAGTATCCCCAATTTTTAATATGAGTATATATTTAAATGGTAACATTGAGGTTATTTTAGGTCACATGAAATAAAATCAATTTTACCTGTCTCATTGTACATTTTTTTATGTGGCACTACTTTGCCTCAAAGGAGGTTTCAAAAATTATGGTTGCAAAAGCATTCTGGACCCTTAGTAGTGGTGTTACGATATTATTTCTTCAGGCTTAATTTCTTCTTCAGTGCAAAGAGAGTGGTGTAGTTTTCCACTTGACCACTCACTTATGTGCAGAGTATCCTGTATTTGCACTAATGGAGAGAATTATTATTTCAAGTTTTTCAACAAAGCAGATAACTTTTAAAAATTAGATAATACTTCAACATTTACATTTATATAGGATGTTATGTTATAAGAACTTATCACTTAAGAAGCAAAAATAAAATTAAGTCTGATTGAGAAGAAAGTAAGAATCTAAGTTTGTCATCTTCTTAGTGCAGAGTTCTAGTTTAAAACTCTGCTGGCTTGTTTTATTAGCATTTCTAGGCTTTCTCTGGTCAGATCAGAACAGATATTATTTGAAAGTCTTAGCTTTTATAGAAGTACCGTTTTATATAAATCATGCCAAGAAAGCGCACAATCAAATATCAAATACACATGACCTGCCTGTCTTGAGAATAATCCCCTGAAGACCTCGTGTGAAAGCAGATAGTAAGTGCCAAATCTATTATCTGCCCTCTCCTTTGCTTATTCTAAAAACAATTATTGGCACTTTATTTGTTTATTTAGTACCAGGGATTGAACTTGGAACCTTGCAGTTGCAAGGCAGGCACTGGAACCACTGAGCTAAATTCTTGGCACAAGACTCTTTATTTTAAAAAGATAGAGTCTCAGAATGTAATCCAGGCTGGGTTTAAACTCACTGTGTAGTCCAGGCTGGTCTCAAACTCGCAGCAGTCCTTCTGCCTAAGCCTCCCAAGTTTCAGGTTTACAGGCGTGCTCCATCATGCCTGGCTGACCTGTCCATTTTATAATTGATTATATAGAGAGGGGTGTGTGTGTGTGTGTGTGTGTGTGTGTGTGTGTGTGTGTGCATGTGTGTGTTTATAATGATCACATTCAACATTGAGAATTTGTACCTGTACATGATACATCTTGATTCTCATTTTCCCATTCTCCTTTGCTAATGTAGTACATTTTTAAAAAATCAAATAGCTATTTTTAGCGTATTTTTATCCACCTCATTATGAGGGAAGTAGTTGTTTCAAAGCTAAAAATATGAAATTAAATTTAACTTATTGAAATGCAGGGTTTGATATTAATTTGTAACATTGGCTTGGAGTATTTACTGGTACTCATGTTATTTCTATTTGAAGTAGCTTCTCCTCTGAGAAAGATCTGATAAATATATCTGGTATAAAACTGTCTGAGGAAATCACACACACACATAAACACACACACACACACAAGCATTACCTCATTTCTTTTCATTCTTCCATGTTGCAAATCACTCTGAATTGTTGTATACATATTCCACTATTCTATTTGCTGGTTGAAGTCTTCTATTAAAATGAATAAAATATTTTAGTAAAGCCCCCCTCTTAATCTCTCCCTGTCCCTACCTACTGCCACTTTTAATTTTTTCCTGGTTGGGAGAAAGGAAAAACTCTAGGAGTGGTTCAAGAGTAAAGGAAGGACTAGCAATTTTCTGCTTCCCTTATCCGTGATGATAGAGAACTGCTTCTCTGTGTTCCCTCTAGCTACCAGAGCAGTTGTGGCAGCTGCTGTGTCTTAAGGTGTGATCATGGCCTTTGCCTCTTTGCCAGGACATTGCGTAAAAATAGAGGTGCTGGTGGAGTTAAGTCAAGCTTTATGGTTTCCTGAACATCTGGTACCTCGTCTGTTGCCAGCAGAAGCTTGGCCCCAAAAATGCTCTGTCCCAAATTTCTGTTTTGAAGAAAGACCATCCCTGGGGCGTGGGGGCAATCCAATCCAGATCCTGCACCTGCCCACCCAGCTGGTCACCAGTTTACACGTTCATATTTGCTTGTTCTCTCCTTGGTAATGTTACCTGAATCATGTGATAGTGTCCTACAGAGCAATGTGCACATCTGTGAGTGTGCGTGTGTACAAGCAGGTATTTGTTTGTATAAATACATCATCACAATACTGAGGTAGTACGTAGAATCATAAATTTGTGTCTATAGAATGTGCATGCTTGTGTAGGCTTTGGAGGTCTGCTAAATTGGGTCTAGCATGATGCTGACACACTGACTCTTATGAAATTGGTTTTCATTAGAATCTGCAGGTTGTTCATGTACTGGCATTGGCTTTGATTAAGCACTGTATTAGGGTCATATCCTAGAATAATAGCATTTTGAAATCCCTGGCCGTTTTTGAAAGAATTGTGATTAAAGTTCTGGCTGTTTTCCCATGATTACTAATGTCTGCTGAGGCTTGAGTCTCCTTGGTTGTTATTGGTGATTGAGTCGTGTGGCAGCCCCTTATGCTTTCTTGCCAATATCAGTGGCACTCTCTAGGGGGAAGTGATTTTGCATTGAAATGCAAGAACTAAAAGCTGTAACAAAATTAACCTGGGGTCTAGGGTTTCAGATGTGACTTCAGAGCTAGAATGGGAATGTTTCCTAAAGCCGAATTCATCTGTGATTGAATTTCACACTAAGCAAAGCTGCAATGATGAGAAGGGAGAGAGCCATCTAAAAGAGATTATGGATGAACAGGTTGAGGAATTCGATATGGCAGCCTGAGATCTAGGGAGTCAGATATTTCAGCTTCGGCTGGGCCTGTCTTCTTGACAGGTGTGTTCTGCGCCTTGGCATGAGCAGAGCAGCTCAGGCCACAGCACACTTGGGACAACACCGTTATTAGGAATGGTCTCTTTCTTACCAGTGGGAAATGGAAAATGAGAGCCATTGTTTGAGTGAAAGAAACGTGTGTATGTGTTGGAGTTGAGACAGGGGAATAGTTTTCTGCATTTTAAAATGCATTATTTGGTTACAGTTTTCTAAAAAATACTACTAAATATCCACTACTCCAATTAGTGGTTTCATTTCCAAAAATAAATTGAGATTACAGAAAATGATGATATGTTGAATGTATATTTTTTTTGAGTGGTCACCAGACTAAAATCCTACTAAAATATTTGCTGGTCTTTTGTCTTTGGAAATTTTAGGATGTGTTTATTTTCTCTCTTTGTATGTTATGAAGTCCTTGAGGTTAGGACACCATTTCTTGTGCTTTTTGTCCTACATGAAGTTATTTTGTAATGCCAGTCTAGACTGATTTAGAATTTCTCCTTTGTGAGGAGATAAACTCAAATGCAAGGTCATGCAGATATATAAATAATTAAAATTAACTGGAGAGAGTTTTGAACTTAGAGTTGACTTACTTGGTACTTATTCAGCTCTCACTGCATATTTACATTCATGGTTGGAGTTGATTTCAGGAGAGAACAATGTACTTCTGGTCTTAACCTCAGTTTTCTTTTACACATCATTAAATTTGCTGTGTGAAAAAAAGAAAACATCAAAATAGTATTTTTTGCATATGTGTGAATTTGTCAATTATTTAGTAGGCTTTCTGAATACCCACTATTGTCAGATCATATTTTAAATGTTGCAGACACAAAAACAAAGTCCCTAAAATCTCTTACAATTTTTATTTTATTTATTATGAATTTTTAGTACAACAAAATTTGCCTAACATATTATTCACTGTTTTACAAAATCATAAAAACATCCCCATTATCAAATTCTTGAACACTTTTTATCCATCCTCCAAATAGATTCCTACCTGTTAGTGGTCTCTCTAAATCTTTCCTTCCCTTAGCCACTAGTCATATCTAATCGGTTTGATGACTATACGCATTTACCTAATCTGGATATGAAGTATAACATAAACCCCATAATATATACCCCTCTGTGTCTGATTTTGCCACTTAGCATGTTTTAAAGATTTGTGCATTTTGCAGTGTAAATCAGTACTTCATTTGTTCCCTGTGGTTAGGATGACTACTGAGGCAGCAAGTAGAGAATGGAAGATTGGTCAACATATAGTTTTAGACATATTTATTAGAGTTGTGCCTTTTAGAATTCCAATAGAGGAGTCAAGTAGGTACTTGGTTGTGGAAGTCGAGATCAAGACAAAAGTCTGGGCTGGAAATATGAATTGAAAATTATTATTATATAGATGATATCTAAAGCCACCCTGGTTAAATGAAGTTAGCTATGGAGCATAAGTAGAGTATGAAAAGGTTCAGGGGATCAGCTTGGGGCACTTGATGATAAAAGTCAGAAAATTAGGGGAAATTAAGAAGAAAACTCTAGAAGGATTGGCTCATTGTTAGGAAAATCAAGAGAGTATAAAGTTGTGGAAGTGAAGTGAAGGAAATATTTTAGGAAGGAAATGGTTAATTATATCCACTGATTGTGCTATGGTAAAACCAGTAAGAAAGCTGAGGACTCAGAATTCTTCACTGACTAAGTTTTAAGAGAGCAGGTTGCACATCACCATTAGTAAGTCTGAAGTTGAAAGCTCCAGTGGGATGTCTACTATATTTCCCTCAAAATAACACCTGGTCTTATATTAATTGCTGCTCCAAAAGACACAATAGGGCTTATTTTTAGGGGATGTCTAATTTCTTTTTTATGTACACAGTTATAACATCTATTCATATATAGTCAGATCATCTTCTGAAGTATCTTTATACTTCTCCAAACACAAAACTCCATCCTGAATGTCTTGCAACTTTATTTCCTGTAGAACCATTGGCTCTGTCTCTCATGTCCAGCAGGAGAGCTGTCCTTAAATGAGTGAGGTCTTCTTGTCCATATATCCTCCTTGGAGTAAACTGGTAAAACAGCTGTCACTGATGTTATTTCATGAATTGCTTGCCAAAAATGACCCAAGCAGTGTAGGCTTCACGAAGTTTCTATTAAATCAAATGTCAACTGAAGACATATGAATAGAAGTACCCCCTAAAAGATGATAGTTAGGAATGATGATCTACACAAAAGTGTTAAAAAATTACAGGCACGAAAATTCAGAAAACATTTCTTTATTTCACATAAAGGCATTTAGTGTGTCCAGTACAACACATGATGTATTGAATTATGAAGACTCATGTTAGACAGATCCATGTCCATGTGTTGTCAAATACACATGTTATTTCTGTATTATCTCTGTACTCTGATTGGTCATTCTGCAGTAAGTCTCCAGTTTATCCACATACACTGGCCATTAACTGTCATCCAGAGTCTCTATTAGGGTATTTGTAATATTTAATTATAATTTACATTATCATTTAAAGTAGCAATGTCAACAACATTGTTTATATTTAATTATATATTGATATTATTTATAACTCAATATGTATGTCTCATTTTGCAGTGGACATATTAAACTTATCCATCTGGCTGATGATGATCTTAATTGGGGCTTATTTGAGGGTAGGGTTCATATGGTCAAACATATTTTTGCAATTATATTTTATTTTCAGGGAAATACAATATTTCTGGAAATTCCCATGTTCTTTAATGTATCACAGCTGAACTCAAATAGTATCTCCTCTGCAGGCTATCCATCTCACATTCTCATTTTTGTTTGTTTATTTTTATCTTTATTGGTACATTGTATATACACATCATGATCACCCTCAGTATTGGGAATTTATACTAGTATATGACACGATTTCTCATTTTTTCCCATTCCCTTACACACCGTACCCTACTCCCACCCCTAAATACATAAGTTTTGTTTCTCTTTTTTATTACCATCACATTTTTTCTTTACCCCTCATTATTCACCTCCCCACATCTCCCTTTGAATATTTTATATTTCACAATATCCATCGTACATTCTAGAACTCATTAATATCTTCAGTTTCTCATACCAGAGAACAGGTATGATATTTACATATCTGTAACTTATTTATTTCACTTAAGAGTATGTCCTAAAGGTATGTATATTTGAGTATAAAGGACTCAAAATTATCATTCTTTATGGCAGAGAAATACTCCATTTTATAGAAAAACCACATCTTCTTTATCCAGTCTCCAGTTGATGGGCATTTGGGTTGTTTCCAAGACTGAACTATCACAAACTGAGCTACTATGAACATGGGTGCACATATGTCAGTATGATATGAGTCTTTTTTGTGTATATTCCTAGCAGGGCAATAGCAGGGTCAAATGAGACCTCTAATCCTAGTTTTTTTTGGAATCTCCACACTGAATTCCATAGTGGTTGTACCAGTCTACATTTCCACCAACAGTGGAGAAGAGTTTCTTTTTTTCCACAGCCTAGCCAGCATTTGTTGCTGGCTAATTTTGAGATAGCAGCCATGCTTTGTGGAGTGAAATGAAATCTTAGTGTTGTTTTCATCTGCATCTATTCTCTTCTAATTTATATCAGTTATACTAAAAGCGTTGAACCCCCCCCACACACTTGTATTAATCAGTTTTTTGTCACTATAACAAAATTATCTAAGATAATTTATAACCTATAGCCATACCACCCTGAATGTGCCCAGTCTCATCTGATAATTAATTTATAAAAAGGTTTGTTTTTGCTCACTCTTTTAGATGCTGTATCCTAATATTGGTTGTAGCTATTGCTTTGAAGCCTTTGACAGATGTAGAAGATGAAATGGTGGGACTATGTGGTTGAGTAACTTCCTACCAAATGGGTAGGAAGCAAATTGTGGAGAACAGGGAGCCAGGTTTTCATATTTCTGTCAAGGGCATATCCACAACAACCTAAGGACCTTCCCCCAGATTCCACCTTGTAAAGACGCAAACTCTTTTCAGTGATGTTAGCCCAGTGATGTGGAGATTAGCAGGATATTCAACATCCAAACTTTGGGATTGGAAATATAAATTACTGCTAAGATTCTTATCTAGCCCATCAATGGCCCGGGGCCATCCTATAACTAATCAAATAAATAAACTTCCCAACTATCATACTAATTACCTCTCATTTTCAAGTCCCTTCTGCTCAGTGGTGCTATGCCCATCTTTATTTCTTTCCATTGTCAAATGGCTGAATTTGCCTGGGTGTCTTAGCAGATTTCTTATAGTCTGGATATTTCATTGAGTATCTTTCTTCCTACCTCAGTTAGAGCTTAAGCTGTCTCATTCAGCAGAGCTTGCCTTCCAGGGATAGAAGAGGTGTCTCCTTGCTATTGCTTCTTCTACACCATTTTCTTTCTCTTTTCCCTAAACTTTTCTATACATTCATATTATTTCATGAGTTATCATCACTTGTTGTAGTTTATGGATATTAGGGTTGTTCCACTTTTTTCTAACTGTAGATCATAAGATGCATTCTTGCTAATGACATAATAACTTATTTTCTTGCTTTTGGACACTTAGGAAGGACATTTTTAAAGACTAGTTCTTTTGATACAGTAGTAAATATGGAAGATGACAAATGCATTAATCAAGCTCTTGATATACCGGCCAGCTCTTTTAAAATGCATGAATTTTAAGTGGTTTACGTTGTTGAAAGGAGAATTTAAAACAAGTGTCTGACAAGCTGATCAAGTGATAAAGTGAAAGAAAATTGGACTCCAACCTTTGGCAGCCACTGCAAGTAAAAGGCACATTGCAGTTTTCTGAGGCAGATGGAATGTGAACAACTAATAAATCAGGTTTTGAAACATTGAAGAACAACTTATTTCAATTCATAAGGCATTGGATCTTAGACAAGATAGTACTAGAAGTAGAAATGATCAGACAGTATTAGAAGGACATTGTCTCTAACCATCATCTGCGTAACAATGTTTTAATTTATTTCATAATGGGAACCTCCAAAATTTAGTAAATAAATGATTATAAGATACCAAAGAAGGCTTTAAAATCTCTATAGTGTTGTACCTAGAGATACTCAGAGTAAAATTGTACTGTACAAGCATTCTGTAATCACTTTAGTATCTTCTCTCTACTATGTTTAAGAAGATAAGACTATAGACATAAACTTCTTATAAGAAGCATTAACAGGAGAAAATCAGATTAAATGGGCAAATTTGCATCAGTGCTTGCTACATGATATATGTTGTCTCTTATGTTCACACACTAATATAAAATGTACCCTGTACATTAATATCAAATTAAATTTTATGAAAGCAAACAAGCATAGCTTTGAAGATGGAGTATTTGACAAGTAAAGATATGGGGGAACAAAGCAAGCAGCAAATGATATCATTAAATAATATAAAGTCATCGTCCATTGGCTTTTAAAAGTTATAAGTGGAGTTAGAAATTTTTAAAATATTTCTTGAAGTACCATATTAAAAGTTTTTGTTCAGAGAATATGCTTCAACTTGAAGACAGAATTTTGCAGGATTTCAGGATTGCAGAATTTTAGGGTAGACCTTTCTGGGAATTTGTTTTCTTTCTTTTTTTCTTTTCTTTTTTTTTTTTTTTGAGACAGGGTCTCACTTTGTAATTCAGGCTAGCTCTGAGCTCACTCTGTAGCCTAGGCAAGCCTCAAACTCAGCAATCCTCCTGCCTCTGCCTCCCGAGTGCTGGGATTACAGGCGTGAGCCACCACGCCCAGCTCTGGGAATTTGTTTTAAGCTACTGTGAAGTTTTACTTTAGTATAAAACACTCTGGCTTTGGTACTTTTTTTTTTTTTTGCGAAATAGTAAATAGAAATTCAAAAGCATTTTTCTTTGTACAATAGGATGAGACTAATCAATATCTTCTCATATTTCTCAAAGGTATCGTATCCAGGTTAACAATTTAATACATTTAACTTTGTAGTAAGTGTTCCACCCTCTCAATATGTTTTTTTATATTTATTGTGTTCACAAGTTCCTGAATACTGCAAGTAATTTAGGACTTCTCCTAAGGTAGAAGATAAAAAGAGATTCCTTTCAGGGTGGGTACATTCCTTGGGGAAAGAGGACAATATATTTAGTTGTTTCAAAAAGCACTGAGAATGAAGATGAAATAAAATTTTAAAACATGAACTACTGTAGCTGGGCATGGTGGCTCACACCTGTAATCCGAGCACTGGGGAGGCAGAGGCAGGAGGATTGCTGAGTTCATGACTTGCCTGGGCTACATAGCGAGCTCAGGGCCAGCTTGAACTACAAAGCGAGACCCTGTCTAAAACAAAAACAAAAAACAAAACACCAAAAACATGTAATGTATAGACCTATTTATGCCAAAAAAATTTTTGTTTTGGACACAAATTTGAAGCTTTCTGAATTTACAATAAAATCATAGCTAACTTATACCTAGTTCTCATGTTTTGCCTTCAACATGCTGTGTGTTTGGAGGGGTGCTATAAACATATGCTAAATCAGATGAACCCATTGGTTGGTTGCCTTTACTTGCCACCTCCAGGCAGGTCTTCTTACACTTAATACCTGTAATTATGTACAGTGAGTTTTGTACTAGCAAGTCTTTGGCTGAGCTTAACTTACAGCTTACTGAGTGCATTCTGTTTGCCAGATTTGTACTATGCAAAAGAAACAAAAATGATTAAATTCAGGCAGGGGTTTACCTTGAGGGAGTTATTTTAATACAAGGACAATATTGTAAATATGATGATAGTTATATGTGCATTGTCAAAAAGAAAAGCATTGCCCCTGGGCATAGTAATGTACTGCTGTATTCTTAACATTTTGGGAAACTAAGGTAGGAGGATTGCAAATTGACAGTCAACCTGGGCACCATGGCAACTTAGCAAGACCTTGTCTCAAAAATAAAAAAGGTGTAGTGTCAGGTATTTAGTTCAAGTGATACTGCACCTCCCTTGGAAGCACAAAGGCCCAAGTTCAGTCCCTGTTACTTCAAAAAAATAAAGCTTTAAAAAATTTTAAAAGCCCTGTTGATGTTGGTGGTTATTTTGTGTTCAGTCCCAGTGTCTGGACTGGGGACCCTTTTGAAAGGGCTGAGTGGTTTTAAGTAAGTACTTCTGTCTTGGAGAGTTAGATTGTCATTTAGTTATAGAATAATGCTAAAAATCAATACAGTATTGAAACATGCTTAAACAGGCTTATGGAAACTTCTTATTAAAGACATTACTGAATCCAGAGAAATTGAGTAAATATTTTTATCTGTGTTGAATACAACTCCTGTATTTCTTGAAGTTTTGTTTATTTATTTATCTTTTATTTCAAAACAAACATAAATATGTAACTTCTATATGTTATCTCCATTTAATAGTTATACAGCTATTGAGATTTTACTTTATTTTATTGATGATTTGACTTTCTTTTTCTTTGCTGAAATGTTTTAAGTCATTTTTCAGGTTCTATACGTTTTATTCTTGTATGCTTGAATCTGCATCTCTAAAATACAAAGATGCCTTCTGAGGGCCGGAGGATTAGCTCAGTGGTTCCGGCGCCTTCCTCGCAAGTGCAAGGTCCTGAGTTCGATCCCCGGTGACCACATATAATGCTGGGCATGGAGGCACGCCCACCAACAATCAACACTGCATACCACAATGCCGGACGTGGTGGCTCACGCCTGTCATCCCAGCACTTGGGAGGCAGAGACAGGAGGATTGCTGAGTTCGCAGGGGCTTGCCTGGGCACCATAGTGAGCTCAGGGCCAGCCTGAACTGAACTACAAAGCGAGACCCTGTCTCCAAAAAAAAAAAAAAAAAAAAGATGCCTTCTGAGAAATCTTCAGTTTCAGCAAGTGATTAATATTGCCCTGAGTTCAAGTACTGGGGAGTGCAATTATACATTTTATCTTCATTTAAACAAATAAAAGGACATGGTAGAAAAGCCATACATTTTAGTGTATGAAATTCAATATGAAAATACAGAGTCACTTTATGTTGTTTCATGTGTGGAATGTTTCCATACTAAAAATGAGCTTGTGCTTGTTTGTTATTGATTCTTATACTTAAACTAAATTCCTTTATGGCTCTTGTGAATATACCATATTCTACTCACATGTATAGTATACCTACCTGTACCAAGTTAGCAAATCTTAATTATTGATTGATACTAGCTTTGTACATGTCACCCTAAACTTCATCTGTTCCATGCTAAGTATAAGAGATATATAACTATGAGCTGAGGAGAAACCTTAATAGAATATTTTCTGTAAGTGCCACTATTACAGTGATACATAAATACTAATTGATTATCCATGATGTAGAGTTAGAACTAAAATGAGAAGACTGTATTTCAAGAAATAAAAATAACATCATTACATGTGATTTTGGGGGGTAGTGGTGATAGTTATATAGTAAGAATCCTGAGTATAGTTATAGACACATCGGCGTTTCACAGCAGGTTCGAACTGGCTACCTGGTGCTCATTGTTACATCTCTGTGTTTGACAACATCAGGTTGGTGGTTAAAATAGCCCATGATGAAGAATGTTTACACCAGAGCAATCAGCAAATTCTATGACTCAGGGTTCCTGTCCCTCTTTAGAAAGGTGATTATTAAGTAATAATCACTTTGCCTGTGGTTATAGTCCCTGAAAAACTTTTTATTTAAAAAATGAGAGACCTCCCTGCTCTTTTTTTCTATCCTCTTAAGTCTTTTGCCACACTGTTCACATTACTTTATAATCATCTGCTTCTTAGTAGCTGCAGTGTTCTTTTTTATTCTTGATGGAGTTAGACATACAAGATATAATTAGACACATTATAAATCTAATTCCCTTGTTATGATCCTGTATATCTGTGACAGTATAGAGGTGGATCCTTAAAAAAAATTGAAAACTGCAAAAACCACGGTGATAGTGTCTGACTTACTAATATTTATGGGTTTAATCCCAAAACATTATTGTAAAATCCCAGAATCTTACTTTTGAAATTGATTCTTACTTTACAATCAGTGCTTTAAATCTCCTGTGTGATGTTATGACAAATGGACATTTAGGAAAAACAAAAGACTTAAGTTGCGAGGAAAAAAACTGTCTCCTAAAATAACTATTACTTGTTCATGCTTTTCTAATCTTTAGTATATTTTTCTTATTTAAATTTATTTAAATTTGTTCTAAGTTAGTATAGAATATAGTTACTGTGTTGTGCTTATATACAGGTAAACCTAATTCCTTCTATCTAACTAAAGGTTCTAATCTATTTGTCTTAATACTGTCTTCTAGGACCCAAGAAAATAATCTTAACCCTTTTTCATAGTTTAGCACTTCACATATATCTATAGGCACTACTCATATTCCTTCCCAGACCTCCATTCCTCTAATTTTAACATTTCTCCTTATTCTGCTATATATTAAACTGTAGAATAATGCTGTAAGAATTAAGCCTGATTTTCATTGAGAAATGCACTCTTGTAACTTCTTTGATAGTAGGGAATATCAGGAAAACAACAATGTTTTGATGTTGTAATAAATAGTATTTGTAAAGCTCTTTAAAAATTCTATAAACAATTCCATGCATTTTATTTTTTTCACAGTATATCTTTTAAGGCAAGGAATGACAAGTACATAAAGTTTTGAAATGTTTAAATATCTAAACCAAGGACAGATGGATAGAGAGGAAGT
The DNA here is from genome assembly GCA_004025085.1 of Thryonomys swinderianus. Taxonomy (NCBI): domain Eukaryota; kingdom Metazoa; phylum Chordata; class Mammalia; order Rodentia; family Thryonomyidae; genus Thryonomys; species Thryonomys swinderianus. Next base: position 15,893 of record PVIC010036197.1, read on the forward strand.
AGTGTCCTTAGAATTTGATTTTAGAATTTCAATTTCTTTCTACCCCCTAGTAATTCTTAATTCTCTTATACCTGAGACATGCTCTTGACACTGTGAAACCACTAGATTATATGTAAAATTTTGTCATTTGTGTGTGTGTGTTTTTTTTACATAGAAAGTCTATGGTTTAGATAGCACTCAGAAAGAGTTTTATGATTTTTATCTAAAGGATTAGGGACCAGAGAATAATTTAGAGTCAAAATATTTAATAAACAAAAATGTGACTGTTGATTCACCCTACGTATAGAGATATAACTCCAATTGATGTTCGATATTTTAGAACAAATATTCAAATATTCTAGAACATTATTGTTCTAGACTGAATCACATGCCTGTATTGTATGAATTGAATGTGTAATAAACATCCTCTAGAGAGCTATCTAACCAGACCACCACATACATTGATAAAAATATATTTTGCCATGTGTGTGTGTGTATATACTTTATTTTATATTGTTATCATGTATTTTTTATTACTCTTGATTTTTCAAATTTTCCAAGTAATTTATTGTTACTTTCATATTTAATATGGAACAAATTTTGAAAAATTAAATCTGATTTATGGAACTTGTCTTATACTTTACAGTCATACCTCCTTAATTATGGTTTTATGTCAGATTTAATGTGTGCGCTTGATTTATTTTTGTTTACTTATTTTTGAGTGGGATGATGGGCAGGGATGGAGAAAGACAGGGGTTCAATTCCGTCATAGTCCAGAAGCTGAGAGAGAAGGGAGAACCTGGGGACAAGAATACACTCTTTTAGGTCACACTCCAAGAATTCACCTCTGACTTGGCTCCATCTCCTAACAGTATACTGAGTCGTGAACTCATTAGTGGAAAAGTCCAGTGATGACTATAATATTCACCTGGACATGCACCTCGCTCTTAGGAAAAACAAAGGACTTAAGTCCTGCCATGCATGAGGCTTTGGGGGGACATTCTAGATCCAAAACATAGCTTTGGGCTTCTGCAGAGTTGGGTATCTCTCAGATTGGACAGGCACAGTGAAATAGTAAGTGTGTGCTTGACATTGTGCTGATGCAGGGATCTTAGCTAAGGAAGGTGGGAAATGAAAAATAGAAAAGGTCACAAAGTGGGAGGAAGGGAAGAACTCAGTAGATTGGAAGTTATGATGAGGTCAGAGGAGATTGCAGCAGAGTTGGAAATTCTAGGCAGTAATGGGTCAGCAAGATGTAGGTTGAGACTGAGGCTTTCTTAGTGGCTCCTGACAGAAGTAGACACTGGGACAGAGACAAAGGTCCAAGATATCTATTGGGAGTCACCACCTGTAATCTTGATTATTGACTTGGCTGGCTTGAGAAGATCAGTAAAGCAAACTTCTGGCTGTACATAGGTATGTCTTGGGCACAGACTTTGGGGACTGTCTGGACCCTAGTCTGTGCTCTGACTCTTCCCCTTCTCTCTGCTTCTTGACTGCCAGGAATTGAGCAAGTTTCCTTATTCCCTTCTGCTGTGTTGTTTGTGCCTTATCCAGGCCTAAAGCTATGGAACCTGCTGACCTCGCACTCAAACTTCAGAAACTGAGCCAAAATAAGTATTTTTCTCCTTTCAGATTGTGCATGTCGGCCATTTGGTCATAGTGACAGAAAGCTGCTTAATACAAGTCTGAGCAAAGTAAGAGAATAAAGATGAGCCCAAGGTTTTGGACATGGGCAAAGAAAAGTTGATATTGTCAGGATCTTGTAAGTTATTTATAGGTGGTTGGTAGTTAATAAATACTTTTTGAATACATTTGAATTAAACCTGCTTCGCTTTTTTTCTGTTCTCTCTTTGACTCTATGCTAGGGTACTACATGATGGGTGACATAAAAATATTTGCACTGGAGCTGTGTGCCACCGAGCATTGTTTCTAGGATTAAATTGCTTTGTCTGGATTCTGTCTCCTAAGTCTCTTTGTGGGAAACCTCCACCCATGGCGGCTTCCTTCTGAGCTAAATTGACAAGCAATTCTTTTGTTCATTCCATTTTAATAAAAGCCTTGTATGTATTTTTAAGACTTTTGAAAAACAACATTTAAAACTCAGAATAACCAATCTTTAAGAATTACAAAGGATAGGCGCTAGTTCAGGAAGAAGTTTTAGCAGTAATTTTATATGATGTATTTAAAAAATGTTGAAAAGTAGATGCTTTGTTCTGTGTTTGACTTGCTGTTTTTGATTAGCCAAATGGGCTATTTATCGAATACCAGTATTAGGAGTTCTGTATTGTGTGTTTTCTTTTCCCATGTCTTACATTATTAATATATTGCTACTTACAGAAGAACAGCATCAGGTTTTCTCTACTCAACAACTGCAACTTCACCCTTTTCCCTTGGATTTTATTATGCTTACAGAAGTAGGTTTTGAAAACTCAGGAGGAATGATTTTGTCTCTTTATGAGGTAAAATTGCAATGTTTTTTAATAGCGTTGTGATTTTTGGTGTGCCTTTTTTTATAAATTGAATTCTTTATTGGTACAATTTATATACATATCAAAATCATGTATAACATTGGGGAATTTGTACCAGTATATGACACACATTAATTCTCATATTTACCCATATCCCTACCCACCCACCCCTCCTCACCCCCTTTATACATGCTCTTTTATTTTCGTTCTGTATCATATTTATTCCTTCCCCCATCACATTCCCACACCAAGTTTCCTATAGAAATTTTGCACTCTATAAAAGCTGTCATACTTTCTAAAGCTCATTTGCATCTACAGGTGTTCATGTCAAAGAGAAGATC
>PVIC010036199.1:0-13229 GCA_004025085.1 Thryonomys swinderianus
CGCGAACTCAGCAATCCTCCTGTCTCTGCCTCCCGAGTGCTGGGATGACAGGCGTGAGCCACCACGTCCGGCATCGTGGTATGCGGTGTTGATTGTTGGTGGGCGTGTCTCCACGCCCAGCATTATATGTGGTTACCGGGGATCGAACTCAGGACCTTGCGCTTGCGAGGCAGGCGCCGGAACCACTGAGCTAACCCTCTGGCCCCATTAGCAGTGTTTTAATTCACTCTCTGTTGCTATAATAAAGCTCTGGAGTCTGGACAACTTATCAAGAAAATTAAGTTTTAGAAGTAATAAAATTAAAGATAGGGCAGCAGCACCCAGTGACGGTCTGAACTGCACCAAGAAAAGAACCCTGTGCAAGAATCACAAGTGGTCCTGTATATGAGAGTGTGTATAATATAGAATTAGGGGAACTGCCAGACTCATGGTGTCCCCTAGAAGCCACATTATGGGAAACATGAATACTTCATGAATGTTTAGCAACAAAGAATACAAAATGTTCTAGTCACACAGAAGATTTCAAAAACAGAGACAAAACACAATGGGTTTACTACAATAAGGAAATAATGTTGCTAACCATGCAGCTTTCATGACCGATACTACAATCCAGATTACTCTGGTGTAAGATGCTAAAAGGGCTGTAAAAGAGGGCATTATTCTAAGTTTACACACCACATAAGAGTTACAACGATAACAGAAAAATCAAATGTCAAAAAAATTGAAGAGAATATTAGACCAGTATGTACTCATTGAAAGAAATTTTGCAGGATATATATTTATTTTTTTTCTTAGACAGGGTCTTGCTTTGTAGTTCAGGCTGGCCCTGAGCTCACTATGTAGCTCAGGCAAGCTTTGAACTCAGCAATCCTCCTGCCTCTGCCTCCCAAGTGCTGGGATTATAGGCTTGAGCCAACATGTCCTTTACTGTGGTGGGTGGTACTGATTGCTGGTGGGCATGAGTCACCACATCTGGTACTATGTATGTGGTAACTGAGGATCGAAATCAGGACCTTGTGCTTGCTAGGCAGGTGTCAGAACCACTTAGCTAAATTTCCAGCCCTGCAGTAATAATTTTAAAAAAAGGAAATGATCTAAAAGCACACAGTAATAAAATGTATTACTATTAACTGATTTATATGGAATAAAAAATGACAGTTAAGAAATGGTTAATTGAAAATGAAGATGCTTAAACTTGTATAAAGATGCAGGAGATTAATAATACTAATTAATTTAGTTAGCATTTGTTATTTGACTTAACTCATGTCAATACATGGTTATGATAGGATTATTAGAATAATCAATAACTACGGGATATGAATTTATAATTTTTTGAGGATAAAATACAACAAGTATAGGGCTGGAGGGTTAGCTCAGTGGTTCCGGCGCCTGCCTCGTAAGCGTAAGGACCTGAGTTCGATCCCCGTTTACCACATATAATGCTGGGCGTGGTGGCTCACGCCTGTAATCCCAGCACTCGGGAGGCAGAGACGGGAGGATTGCTGAGTTCGCGGTGGCTTGCCTGGGCACCATAGTGAGCTCAGGGCCAGCCTGAACTACAAAGTGAGACCCTGTCTCCAAAAAGCAAAAAAAAAAAAAAAAAAGACATGAAAGGTGAGAAGGAGCCAAGGATTAAATGGAAAAATAATTCTCGAGTTGAACGTGTTCATTGGAGATGAAGAGTAAATAATATTCCGTGCAGTAAGTCAATTTTCCTAGCTCATTGAAACTCAGAAATGATTTTAGGTCTTAGTATCTTTGTCTTTGAGCTTTTGGTTGCTTTGTGGTAGGGATTAGACTTGGGGGTTTGTGGATGTTAGGTGAGTGTTCTGCCACTGAGTCTCTCCCTCCCAGTCCTGTCTTTGAAATTTTACACTTTAGTTAAAACTTTTGCTTTAGCTTAGTAATTTGCATGCACAAAACTATTGCTCCAAATTTGCTGATGGTAATCTGCCCCTCTTTGTCTCCTCTGTGCATTAATTACCTATCAGGCAATAGAAATTTTCTCACATTCCTTTTTCCATGAAGTCTTGGGTGAGACACACATTTATTTCTTAGTGTTATTTTGTAGTGAAATTTTACTTATTCATCTTTTGGTACCAGGGATTGAACTCACAAAACACTTGTGCTCTATCACTAGGCTACAACCCTGGCCTTTACCTCAGTTCTGATTTTCCTTTTCTCTTTTTCTTCTTTCAGGATCTAGTCTTTCATTTTGGAAAACGGGCATCTTGATGTCGCTTAACTTCAAACTGTGATAGTACCAGGTCAAATAAAACATACATGATGACATTCAAAGCTGTGAAACCTATCGGGAATCCATCACCACAAGCCTAAAAAAAAAAACAAAAAAACAAAAAAACCCAGAATTTATTCTTGCTCTCCCAAACTCCAGCTTTGTTTATTTTGTAAGCAGTGTAAAGAAAATCACACAGTTAATGGGCAATTCAGTGAAGAATCACTTTTCGATTATGTAGGAAACAATTTGTTAGTGACAGAATGCGGAAGCGGGGCAAACACCGCCTGTTCTGAGCCATCATTTTTTAAAGTTACGTGATGAGGGATTACTGTGGCTCTGGGTTTAAAAACTTTCACTTATCATCTAACGAGCCGAATGGCACTACTTTCAGGAGTCAGGGACCCTAGCTTTCATCACACTGCACAGTCCAGAGAAATCCAGCATACAAGGCTCTGTATCATTATGTTAAGAGAGGCTCTGCATAAACCTATAACTTAATCTTCACTAGGAAATGGAAATCTTCACAAGTATACCCATTTTTTTCTATATACAGAAAACAGAGACTGAAAGCAAAATGGACTTTCCAAAATGTTGGAGAACTCAAAGATTCACATTTCAGAAAAGCTTTGCCTAAATGGTGTTGCAAATCATGATAATAAGTAAAGCTGGGACTCTAGCTTCAGGAAAATTACAATTTCACCTAGGACATACAAGCAATCAGCATTACTTAACAGGGCCATTATAAATAAATCCAGGAAATATTTTTAAAATCTTGAATTAATTCATGAATCATTGCACAGACAATGTGCATGTGGTGTATTTATCTTCTATTCTGACATATCAAATTGAATCTTTTAGGGGGTTGTAACAAGACCATTCCACAGATCTGCAGTTTAAAATTTGAAAACAAGAGCCAGAGATTTAGCTTAGTAGTTCGGGCACCTGCCTGGCAAATTCAAAGTCCCTGGTTGGATCCCCCAGTAACCACATAAACAACACTGGGCGTGGTGACTCATATCCACCAGCAATCAGTACCACATACCACAGTGCTGGGTATGGTGGCTCACACCTGTCACCCCAAAACTCAAGAGATAAAGGCAGGAGGATTGCTGAGTTTGAGGCTTGCCTGGGCTACATAGTGAGCTCACAGCCAGCCTGAATTCCAAAGTGAGACCCTGGCTCAAAAACAAACAAACAAAAGAATTATGTAGATTGAACAGACTCCTGTGACTAGTTTAGGTTCATCCAAATAATCCAGGACTACTTTAGAGCCCTAAACTTGATCCATTGCTAAATTCTCTCAATGTGTGATATACCACAATGCCTGGTTTTATGGGTTAGACATGGGTACTACTGCAGTGTAGATTCAATTGGAGGGAAGACAGCACCCTCATCTCCCATGGGAATTTCAAGTGACGTGAAATCAAAGCACAAGAAAACAACTTTTCTGAAGGGACCAACGTTGGAAGATCAAGCTTGGCAAATGCAGTTTCTAAGGGAGAAGGACCTCTAGCTGACTGACGACTTTGGAATCCTGCCTGTGGGTCCATCTCAAGGGGTTTCCTGCAGTTGAAGAAGTATTTCATGGGATAGTGGCCCCATAACACCTTTTAACATTCTTCATTTATGACAAAGAAAATGGTTTACAGAAGAAAATGAATTACTCAAGTGTGCAATACTAACTTTTCAATAGACAACATAGAGATAAGAGAAAGAGTGTCAGAGAGGATAGAATTAGAAAGTGAGATAGGGATGGAGACAGAGATAGAATTAAAGATACAAACAGAGACAGAACAGAGGTAGAGATAGAGACAGATAGCCACATAAAATGGGCAAGATCTGTGTGACCTCTGCCCCGATCATGGACACAGATACTGGCCCCAGGGATCTGTTCCACAGAGACAATGTTTCCATAGATTAGGTGGAGTTGTTTTTAGTTCTTTTGACTTCTCTTGTTAGTACTGTATACTACTGTATATTGTATTGTATACTACTGTATACTTCTGTCTCTGTTTGTATATTTAACTCTCTGTCCGTCTCTATCTCACTTTCTAACTCTATTCTCTTGTTACTACTGTGTATCTGTGATACACGATAACTACATTCCTCAGCACTAGCATCCTTGCCTCTGCTCCTCTCAGAGCACCAGGCTGGCGACGCTCCTAAGGTGCACCTGACCTAGCTCCTTCACCTGCATGCCCCAATCCCAGTGGGGTCCTGTGAGAATCTAATGCCCCAGTGTGATATGACAGCACAGGGAGTGCAGGTGGTGATGCCAAAGATGGGAACAGCCAGAAATACAGAGAAAACTCTACAAACTCTACCAGCTCACCCACCTCTCACCTTCCCTTGTAAGATCTGGTAATTAACAGACCACACACCAGCCCCAGTCTATAGTGGGACTGGGTCCCTGGCTCTGCAGAGTGAAAGAACTCACGTCCTCCATTTAATCCTCCCTCTCCTGTAGTAAGAAAGCCTGCATCCTCTCCCATTTTTACTGTTGAATGTTTGATGTAGTTTCCTGAGGCTGTCAGGAGCTGCCAGCTCTGTAATCTAGTACTGTGGGGGCTTTTACTCAGCTACCCCATAGAGATCTATGTTTGCTTTTAATAATTGCTTTAAAAATTCTACAGTGAGGGCCTGAGGGTTAGCTCAGTGGTTCCGGCGCCTGCCTCGCAAGCGCAGGGTCCTGAGTTCAATCCCCGGTAACCACATATAATGCTGGGCGTGGAGACACGCCCACCAGCAATCAACACCGCATACCACAGTGCTGGACATGGTGGCTCACGCCTGTAATCCCAGCCCTCAGGAGACAGGGACAGGAGGATTGCTGAGTTCGCAGCGGCTTGCCTGGGCACCATAGTGAGCTCAGGGCCAGCTTGAACTACAAAGCGAGACCCTGTCTCAAAAAAAAAAAAAAAAAAAAAAATTCTACAGTGAAATGATACATGACTTCATCACACATAAGAGTCTGTCTGTATCTGTCATGTGCTTCCTAAATACAAATACCACATCACTTCTACAAACAAGGTTAGTCTCTTCAATGAGATCATTGGCCCAATAAGTGAAATGTTGTTTGATTGGATCTTTTTTTTGAAATTTCACCATCACAGTAATTGTATATTTGTTTAGATTACAATTGTGGGTTTTTTGCAACTAGAAATTTTATTATAATTTAATATGATTTTCCAAAATTATTCATAAAGTCCCCTTCTTGTGCCTACTTCTGTTGTTAATGATAAACATGTGAGAGTTACAAACCACAAACTGGGAACCAGGATTTAATTCTCATTTGGAGATTTAGCAGGTCAGTGAATTAGGTCCGGTTGCTTCACAATACTGAGCTCTGATTTCCTCATCTGTGAAATGAGAAGAGGTTCCTCCCGCTGGGCCACTGCCATGGGCACACGACCCTTCATCCTGCAGTTCTCATTCCAAAGTTCACACTTCTGTTTTTTGTTTTCTAAGAAACTATGGGTGCATTTGAGGAATAAAACTAAAAAGTTTACACTTCCATCTTGTTGTTTTTTTTTTTTTCCTCTAGGAAACTCTACAGCTAAGTTAAAAAAATAAAAATAAAAACACAAATTCTAATTCATAGAGAATGTTCATAATAACAGTTCATTAATGAAGCTTTGAAAACTAGGGTGTAAAGAAAATATTAGGGTGAATTTCACAACCTTGCAATTCTCCATGTTGTCTTTATAATTAGATGTGTTCTCAGAATGCAGTTATACATTTTGTAAATGACTTGCGCATGTCAGCTAATCTTGTTTTAATTAGAGCAAATAAGAATGATGTGAAGAGAACTTTCAAACTTTAATGCTGAATTCCTTTCAAGTGTAAAATGCTTTTAAAAATTACTTTTTTTTAAGTGAGAAGGAAGACAACTGTAATGAATCATCAACCTCAGGAGAGGAGAGGTGTTTCTGGAATCAGAAGAAAAAAATATACATTTTTAAACTGTAAATAATTTCCCTTTGAGAACACGTATGAAGCTCAATTCCAAATTTGTATGCTTGAAGCACAGATAATGATCGTGTTGCTAATGAAATGAGCTATAGTGGATCCAGAAATTTCTCCCTATTGACCTTGACCCAGAGGACCTGAAAGTTCCTTTTGTGTGACCACAGCGGACTGAAGACCGAAGTCTAAGCCCTTGAGGAGCTTTTGCTGCAGAAAGCTAGTAATTGCAAATCATTTCTTTTTGAGATGTAAATCTTTTTCAAAGGACCCTCTTTCTCTAGGACCTGGGAGCAGCAGGTCCTTTGAAATGCAATCATTCAGGAAGCAGAGGCCTCCTCTCCAGAGCCTGAGGTAGGATAGGAACCCAGTGGGCCAGCTGTTCCAAATAGTAAAGCTATTTCCTGTCGTGCAGATAAGAGAAAACTTACAGTTCCTTCCAGGAATGATAATTAGTCAACTCAGATGGCCTCTGTGTCGCAGTAACTCTACTAGCTCTGAAAATTCTGTCCTTTGTTTCAGGAAAAGTGAGCTAAGACTGACCGGGAATCTTTGTTCTGTCCCTATAACCTTGAATAAAATCTTCCTTTCAAAAATGTCAGGTTCACTTCGTGTGGGGTGGGGTGTGATTTGCTTCCGGGTCATGTACTATATTTGGTCCAGGAAACGTGAACAATAACAGTAGTGATCATATTCGCATTCACGTTCTCTGTGGGAACCCAATAGCAGGCATCCTGATGGATATTAAGTATGTGATTCCTTGTAATTCTTTAGCTTTAGTCTTAACAATCTCAGGAGCCTTTACACAAGGTGTATTCTGGCAAGGGGAAATGTAGGAAAGAAAATGTAATGAGACACAATGCATAGAAAATGAACTTTAAGGCTGTGTTGTGGATGGCAGTAAATGTGTGCAGACCTCCCTTTCAATTCTGCCACCCCTGGCCTAGTGAGAAGGTTTCCTGTCCCCTGATTTAAACTTTCACTCCCAGAGGCGTGTCTTTATCTTGCTTATGAAGCTTTCCGGGGAATTATCCTGAGCCCTATTTTCCAATCAGAAGATTTCAGGGATCCACTTGCCAATCTCCCCACCAGCCCTAAGTGTGGGACAGGGCTGTGGACCAGCATTAGTGCCTCCTACCTGGATGTCACTGGATCTGATCGAGTTCCTGGTGTGGAGACCGCAAAGACCTTTCCTCTGAGTCCCAGGTGGACATGTCAGCTCCCTTCGCTAGGAAACTCAATGCCTGCTCCACGTAGGCCTGGTAAGCAGCCCAGCTCCTGGCACTGAGCCCTCACAGCTCTTTCTGGGTAGCTATGGGCTGTGTGGCATTCCTGACAGCTTTACCCAGAGGGCACAGCGTGTCTGCAGCCCCGTTCTCTGCCAAGCAAGCCAGCAAGGAAGGTGTTGTCTCCTTCATTTATACATGAGGAAATGCATAGTCAGGGCAGTGGAAAACATCTACCCTCATACAGGACTGGAAATTATGAACCAGCACAGAAATATGAGGGCTGTGATTCTAAAGCACAGGTTCCTCCCACCGAGGTTCTTGTCTTTCACATCAGTGAGAGTTCGGGCCACCTGGAACACGGTGGTGTTAATAACAAGGGTCTAATAGGCCTCAGTCATTCTCTTCAGGGCCGAGACACTGTGTCCCCCGACTTAAAGGAGGAGCGCTTTGCTGCGGCTCACGTTTCAGAGGTTTCAGGCTAGGGGAGCAGGCTCTGAGGCAGTACACAGGATGGCCAAGGGCACAGAGGAGGAGAGCTGCTTGAGTCATCGTGGCCAGGAAGCTGAGATGAGAGAAGGGCAAATCCTTCCTCACACTCTAGTGGCCTCCTCGGCCTGGGCCCGCTGTGCAGTGGGTTCTGTCTTTCACTCACTTTCTGCAAGGCCAGGCATAAGCACATGAGACACGACAGTCCTTCTTCATCTAAACCATAACCCTGAGTCACCCTGGTCTTCCCGCCACTAAACGACATCTCTAAGTGGACTCACATCTAGCCCCGGGCCACACACCAGTGTCCTCAGCACTTGGGAGGCTCCGGTAGAATTCCCTTGAGCCCAAGGAATTCTAGGCTGGCCTGGGCAGCAGAGTGAGAAACTCAAACAACAAACTATAAAAGCAAGCCGAAGAACTACAATAACAACAACAACAACAAAAAACCCATATTTTTTGATGACCAACATTTGCATCATAGCAAGAGGATTGAAATGTATGAAAAACAAGTTTTCCCAATAAGGGTGAGAGCAGGGTAGATGGCAGGGAATTATTTCTTCCATAACAGTAATTGCTAGTGAAAAATTACCTGGTATTAACTCCCAGAGGTTCTATTAGTATAGCTTCTGAAAGTTACTGCAATATTCAGTTTCATTCTGTGGAAATGTTTAAAAAAAAAAAATAAGGTTTTAGGAAATTTGTTCCCACAGCTGTGGAATTTGACGCGTCCAATCTCTACAGTATTCTGGCCAGAGACCCATGAGAAGTTAATGTTACAAATTCAGCCTTCAGGAAGTTGGCTGGAACAAGTATTCCTCAGGAAAAGATGTTTACTTTCTGTCTTAAAGACTTCACTTATCTGAGTTCAGTGGTGCCAGCCTTAAACTGAGCAGTGAGGAGGATCTCAAGTTCTAGGTCAGCTGAAGATTGCCTCACAAAGCCAATAAGCTTTCTATTGATTGGGTAAGGTTCGCTCACATTATGAAGGGTTATCTACTCAAACTCTAGATTTAAGTCTTATCTTCGCCTAAACATAACATCACAAAAATATCTAGAATAACCTTGACCCAAATAGGTGCTGTGGTCCCACGAGATCAGTACACAAAATTAACTATTGTGAGCATGAGACATGAGGCACTCATTGCCCTGATGTTAAATATTTAAAGATTAAAAGACAACAGCTCAAGGGTGGTGGCTTGTAACTTTAATCCCAGCATTTTGGGAATTTAGGCAGAAGGGCTCCAAATCTGAACCCAGCCTGGATGTCCTAGCAGCTTACCAAGACCTTGTTTCAAAATTAAAAAAAAAAAAAAAATCCAGAAAGTACGGGATGTAGCTCAATGTGAAAGGCCTAGTACAAAAGAAAGGAAACGAAGAAGTAGGAAGGCAGGGAGGAAGGAAGGAAGGAGGGAGAGAAAGAAGGAGGGAAGGAAGAAAAGGAACAAAGAAGGGAGGATGGGAGAAAGGAGAGCAGGAAAACAGGAAGCAAAAAAGAGAGGGAGGAAGGAAGGGATAGAGGGCAGAAAAAAGAAAGGAAGCCAGGAAGGAAAGAATAAAAGAAAGAAGGAAGGAAGGGAAGAAAAAGGGAGAGATGAAGGAAGAAAAGAAGGAAATTAGGTAGAGGGAAGAAGGAAGAAAGGATGGCAGGAAGGAAAAAAGGAAGGAGGAAGTGAAGGAAGAAGGGAAGGAAGGAAGGAAGGAAGGAAGGAAGGAAGGAAGGAAGGAAGGAAGGAAGGAAGGAAGGAAGGAAGGAAGGAAGGAAGGAAAACATAGGATTACATGATAAATCATGGAAGCAAACAGCCAAACGATTTCAAGGCCTTGAGCTGGTAGGGTTCTAGAGACATTTCCAAGGTAGAGAACAACAGAGAAAGTTCTGGATTATCACTCACTGGATGAACATGACAGCCTGCCCAGCATGGAGGGAATTTAGTTTGGGAGTGAAGGAAGGGTGCATATTGTTCAACAAGAAGAACCCACAGAGGACATTTTCATGAGATGAGCAAGGCAGCTGTATATACAGAAACCATCAGATAAATTGAGTGAGGGACAGGTGTTGAAGACTGAAGACAGGGAGGAGGTGGTGTGGGAGATTTTTGTGCACAGCACATTTCGTACCTTCCCCACCAAAAGTGGAAGAATGTGATGCTGGTCCACTCACAGCCAGTTACTACATATCCCAGGATGGGGAAACCCAAGTCACGATGAGAAATCAGTGTATATGGAGCCACTGGAAGCAGAAGAGCAGAAGGAGATTGTTGCAAAACTACACATCCTTCATGGATCACTGGCTACAGCTGGACAGACAAATATGTGCTCTGATATGAATGATACTCATGACTGCTTTCTGCAGAAATTTCTTCTTCTCCTTCCCTTTCAAACCAGTGGTGTGTGGGCTGCTTCCTTCTCCTTGCTAGTTCCCTGCTTTTCCAAGGGCTCTTATGAACTGGAGCCAAGCACCCTGATGACGCAGGAGAGTTAAGGCCTAACTCCCCACCTGAAACGCGAGTTCGTGTTCTCTAAAAATCGAAGAATGAATTTTAGGAACGACGGAGGTTTGAATAGGAAAATTTTATTGAGAGAGAGAAAGCTTCTGCCTTAAGAGAGACAGAAGGGGGGGCCCGGAAAGTGGGTAACCCCCCTACCTCTCTTTTTAGAGGGCTTTTATGGAGCAAAGCCACGAGGTGAGGTGCGTCTGAAATAGGGGGCTACCAATAAGATTCAAAAAAGCTAGATGGGTTACAGTTAACCAATGAATACAGTGGGGAATTAAACAATCAGACAGGAATTTTGACTTTGACTTTTTTCCGGGGAGGTGGGTTAAGGTGTCAGCCTTTCACCCCAGGAGGTTGGAGCCTTCTTTAGAATATCTGATGGCTCCTTGTTTGGAATTTCAATGAGCTATTTATCTTATATGGGTGGGGTAGCTTTTCTCTGGCAGCAGTAACCTCCAAGTTGGTTTTTTTGGTTTTCTTTTAAGGGCCAGTCCTATCTATCTGCCTACATATGTCTAGCTGGCTTTTCTACCTATAACACTGACACCAGCAACTTAAACCTTAGAGAACTTTAACTTCGCTTACAGTTTCAGAGCATTCAGTGTGCAGCTGGCCAACTCCCAGGCAGGAAGGGCATGGTAAACAGAATGTGGGAATGGAGGAGGAGAGCTCACCGCATGGTGACCAGGAAGCAGAGATAAAAGGTTTAGGAAGGAGGCAGGGAGATAACCCTAACCCTCCTGGGTCACAATCTCAGTGACCCTCATCTTCTGAAGGGACCCACCTCCTAGCAGCACATTCAGCAATTAATTCATTGGTGGATTAATTCCCTGAGCTGGTCCAATCAGCTTTGAAAAGTCCCACCTGTGGGAGCATAAGTATGAGAGATGATCATAATACCAAGGGTCCAAAACTATCATTGCTGAGGAATTTAAATGGTTGCGTGGGCTGGTGAGTCAGTTCAGATAGCACTTTTGATGTGGTGTGATTTCATCCACTGTGGGGTGGACTGTAAATTTTTAAAAATACATTTTTCAATACGTCAGAACCTCAAGTAAGCTGATTTATGCCTTTGCGTTTTCAATATCCAACCTCTAATGTGGGAATAGAAGACTCAACCTGGTGGGTACTGGAGGAAAATTAAAAAGTATTTATCAAAAGTACTTCATACAGTAACTGTTGGATTCTCTTTATCCTAAACCATCATCCTGTTTGGTGTGATCTCTGACATCCTGTATATGGGGTTCAATCAAGACAGATGGAGAATATCTATGTTTTTAATAAGTATTATATTAAAAGACCTATTGTCATTAGTCCCCTTCTGAATCTTTCCCCTGACTTTGAACAGACACCTCTGTGTTCTTGCTGCTTTGTGAAATGTCTCCGGAAATCCTCTTTCATAGGTATCTTTCTGAGATGTGATCAAACATAACTGGAAGTGCTACTGCCAAGTGCCATCCAATGGAAAGGCAGCGTGAAAATCATCACGTGTGACCTCAGCCACCGTATTCACCAGACTAGCACCAAAGTTCTGGTTCTTCATCACTCTAAATACCCGTGAACTGAGATTGGGACATGTAGACAACCACAGCAAAGTAAGTAACGACATGCAGGAACGTGCACTCCAGAACTGCTGCAGACAGTGGCAGGGAAAATGGGATATGTGTGCTCCAAGTGAGGGCAAAGAGTGGGAAGGTGATTCATGGCAAGGTGTCTTTCATTGTAATTAATTTTGAAAATTGAAGCAGTTACAATATTTTTTTTTTTTTTTGAGACAGGGTCTCGCTTTGTAGTTCAGGCTGGCTCTGAGCTCACTATGTAGCCCAGGCAAGCCTGGAACTCAGCAATCCTCCTGCCTCTGCCTCCCGACTGCTGGGATTACAGTGTGAGCCACCATGCCCGGCACTGTGGTATGTGGTATTGATGGCTGGTGGGCGTGAGTCTCTACACCCAGCATTGTATGTGGTTACCGGGGATCGAACTCAGGACCTTGTGCTTGTGAGGCAGGCGTTGGAACCACTGAGCTAACCCTCCGGCCCACGTTACAATATTTTTTGATTACACATTATGTATACATTCATTCTCTCTTCTAAAAAAATGTTTGCCTCATATTATTAAGCTTTTCAATACTAAGTTCATCACCACCATTGATCCTTTGGTATCCGTCCTTCTGCCTGAGATGTCTTACATCTAGGGCCTATAAGTTAGACTCTAAGAGAGGGCCTGTTCCTCTGGGAAGACTTTCATGTCACCAGGGCTCCAGGTTTCTCAAAGCTAGCTCTTCCCAGCTTGTGAGTTCACTGGACCACAGGAAACACTGAGCCTTAGAGGTGCACATTTGATTTCATTTTGCTGAAAATGTCTGAAGGCTAAGACATGGCGTGCACGGTTAACATCTGTAATGGAATAAACAGAAGACAGAAATGAGAGAGAAAAAACACATACCTAAGGAGACAGAGAAGAGAGGGAAAGGATAGGAAAGGGAATTAAGATGTGTTGTGTCTCTGTACCAACTCTGCACAACGAATGGGAACATATCGTCTGGTCCGGCCTGTTACCATTGTCCGACGACCTCAGGAGGGTGAGTAGGGACGCAGAGTCACAACTTCCATACTCTGTGTGGGTCAAGAAGCTTCCTGTTTATTATGGAGGTTACAGCCATTTATATAGTGTGACTTAGGATGTGATTGAACAAGAGGGCAGGATCAGGGCTCGTGGCGGGGTGTGACTGGGCGCAAGGGCGGAAGTAGCATTTAGCAATGGTCTGCGTCATCTTTGTCACCCATGTCATCTGCGTCCTCTGTGTCCTCTGCA
>PVIC010036200.1:0-18686 GCA_004025085.1 Thryonomys swinderianus
CTCAAAAAAAAAAAAAAAAAAAAAAAAAGAATATACGCTTTGCAGGCACAAGACCCTGGGTTCAAAGACCAGCACCAAAAACAAAACCAAACAAATGAAATGTACAATGAGAGTCAATCTCTGAAGACTAAAACTGTTTCTATTTCTTCTCCAAAGTCCATGGCACCAGATACTTTATTAAGAAAAAAATTCCTACTATTATAAAGTATTCTTTTTTTTTTGGTCCCAGAGATTGAACTCCTGACCCTGTACTTAGAAGGCAGGCACTGGAACCATCAAGCTAAATCCCTGGCCCTCTAAAATATTATTCTTCTATAAAAGGATTTTATCTTCCTTTTCTTCCTTTGTCACCTAAAACATACACACATAAAATATGATTGCTACACTTTTTAAAAGTTTGTATACTTTTTTTTTTTTTTTTGAGACAGGGTATTGCTTTGTAGTTGAGGCTGGCCCTGAGCTCACTATGCAGCACCGACAATCCTCCTGTCTCTGCCTCCCAAGTGCTGGGAATACAGGCGTGAGCCACTACACTGGACAATATGGTATGTGCTACTGATTGTTGGTGGGCGTGAGTCACCATGTCCAGTACTGTGTGTGGTTACCTGGGATCAAACTAGGGACCTTGTACTTATAAGGTAGACACCAGAACCACTGAGCTAAATCTCCAGCCCCTAAAATTTGGTATACTTGTGGGTACCATCAGATGATCAACTTCTATAAACTAATGCAGAACTTGTAAGACAGAAATGTCCTCGGGTTTTACATATTTGCCTAAGTTATTTTTAATCTTAGGTTAATTAAATCCATGGCAACATACAACATAAACCTGAAAATAAACTGTATACATACATATAGATCTTATATAAACATAAAAAAACAAAATTACATAGTTAAAAGAATGAGCCAGGCGTGGGTGATGATGCACTCCCATGATGCCAGCCTCAGGAAGTTCAGGGAGGATTGTGCAAGGTTGCGGCCAGCCTGAGCTATGTAGTAAGTTCACAGCCAGCAAAGACTATGTGGTGAAATACTATCTCAAAAAACAAAACCAAACAAAAAAGAAAAACGTAGTATGTTTAAAATAACCACCAAAAGATACCACCACTGAGGCTGGGTGTGGTAGTGCACACCTGAAATCCCAGGACTTGAGAGGCTGAGGCAGGAGGTTTGCCATGAGTTTAAGGGTATCTTGGACTACATAGTGTGGGGCTTAGAACCAGCCTGAACTACAACATAGTGAGACACGATCTCAAAAAAACAAAATAAAACAAAGATAGCACCATTGAAATAAAATTCAAAAATTCTAAGACCACCTTGACTCCATTTAAAATTCTTATTCATTGTGTGATTCTGCCAGCAAATTAATAGTGAAAAGTTTCCATTACCTGATAACTCAGTCATCAGGAAGAAGTTTCCAAAGTTAACTGTGGAATCATCTTCCAGGAAGGTTAAAAATAATTCAATTCATCTGTCTAAAGTGATGTAACTTCAGAAGTAGACTATTATGGTGGTTATTAAAATGTCTGCATATTGTTAAAACACTGTTCCTGGGAGCAAAAATATGGCTCTAAAGGCCATTAAAAACAAACAAACCAACATATCCTGTTGCTCAGTCTTAGAATTTCAATACAGTCTTAGAAATTATAAGAAATTAATTACACCAAGAGATGCAGGGAAAGGGAATGGAGGTGAGAGGAGGGAGATACAGTAAGAATTAAGATGTCTTAGTATCCAAATCAACTCTCTACAATAAATGTGAACATTATATACTGCAAATATATTCTAATAAAAATTTTAAAATTAATGGGCATTGGTAAAAGGGCACTAGGTAGGATGTTTAGAAAGCTATATTCCAAACATTACTTGTCACCAACTACCTTTATAGTCTTTTATCTCTTATTCTTAGCTTCCTTATGTCAAATGAGAATGCAAAGTAGATGTCTTCTTCAGATTTGCTAGTTACACATTTCAATCCCTATGATTAGGATTTTAAGACTCTAATATGACATTTCTAATACTAAAATAATATAGACATTTACAACATCCAAACAAAATCATTATTTTTTCAAAATCACCTTAGGAAGAACTATTTTATTAAGATGCACAGAGCTTAAATGACATATTTCAGATTTTCCATAAGAAAAACTAATTTTTTTTTTTCTGGCACTAGAGATTTAATCCAGGACCTTGTACTTATGAGGCCAATGTGGGGCAGCATTGAGCAAATCCCTGGTCCTTATATTATTCTTTAAATGTCACTTTTTTTTGTTTTGTTTCAAGGCAGGGCCTCGCTTTGTAGTTCAGGCTGACCCTGAGCTCACTACCTAGCCCAGGCAAGCCTCGAATTCAGCAATCTTCCTGGCCCTGCCTCCCAAGTGCTAGGATTACAGGTGTGAGCCACCATGCCCAGCATTGTTGTATGAAGTTACCAGGGATCGAACCAGGGACCTTTTATGCTTGCCAAGCAGGTGCCATAACCACTGAGCTAAATCTCCCACCCTAAATGTCACACTTTTTAAAAAATAAAAAATCATAATTAGAAGAAATCATATGAGTGAATTCAAGATTAGCCTGAACTACACAGAAAGACCTTATTACAAAAAAGCAAAACAAAACCTGATGGTTGGGGATTTAGCTCAAGTGGTACCGCACCTACCTTGGAAGCACAAGGGCCCAAGTTCAATCCCCAGCATCACCCCCCTCAAAAAGAAAAAAAAGTATATGAAGATATATACAGCAGATATTGTGAGGTACTTCCCATATTCCTCTTCTGAAATGAAGGATTTACTGTCCAGCTGCTGGGAGTGCTACTTGAAAACAGCCCTCAGCTGTTGGTTCTCTTCAGGAACTGCCTCCACTAAATTCAGCTGTCTTTTCAAGTGGCCTTCATTCAATGACCAGACCATATGGGCCTAGCTCCTCAGAGAGCTCTGACAGCTACACCAGTTACAAAGTTACTAAATGAGGTCAACTGAGCTTCTGGTCCATATTGCACTACAGCCCAATTTATCCCTTCTGTTCATTTTCAGAGGTTAATTCCAAGAGTATTCCCTAATAAAGTTCTTACATGCTAACAGTTGTCTTAGTTAACTACCCTAAGGTACCTAACTGACAGCCATTAACAAGAAGATGGTTGAGGAAGCAGGCTTTCAAGTGAAGTTGTTGAGTTGGGTCACCATCCATCCACCTTTCTACCTGCAACAGAGAACCTCATTACTGGTAGTTGGTAGAACAGAGAACCTATTAGCCCAAAGTAACAGTGCAAGTGATAAAGTGGTCAATTACGTAGTTTTATACTGGAAGCAGATATTGAACTTGGCAAATCTTTTCTACAAAGAGTCACATAGTAAACATGTTACCTGAGCTTCGCACCATTTCATAGGCTTCATTATTGCTTTGTTTTGCATATCTCTAAAAAAACAAATGGCCCACCACAAAGGCAGGCTCTAGAATGTATAGCCTGCAAACCACAATTTGCCACCCTCTTCTCCAGAGAGTGAATTATCAGGTATCTTTGAAAAAGGAGGAAAATGACAATTTCTGTATTGTTAGGTTGTTGTCATTAAAGGCAACTGACCCTTTGAAAAATATAACATATTAATAGGTAATAAAAAAATGAAATGAGAAAACACAGAAGATTCTTTGATAACATAAACACTGATCTTGGGCCAGACATTTAGCTCAGTGGTTTCAGCGCCTGCCTAGCAAGCATAAGGTCCTGAGTTAGATCCCAGGTAAACCATATAAAACAATACCAGCCGGGCATGGTGTTCACATCTATCCACATGAAGAAAAAAGGATACAATACTGTTAAAAGTAACCAGTGGTTGGCCTGAGATTTAGCTCAGTAGTTCCTGTGCCTGCCTAGCAAGCACAAGGTTCCTGGTTTGATCCCCAGTAACCATACAGGACAATCCGGGGCATGGTGACTCACACCAACCAACAATCAGTACTACGTACCACAGTGCCGGGCATAGTGACTCACACCTGTAATCCCAGCACTCGGGAGGCAGAGACAGGAGGACTGCTGACCTCAAGGCTTGCCTGGGCTACATAATGAGCTTAGGCCCAGTCTGAACTACAAAGCGAGACCCTGTCCAAAAAAAAAAAAAAAAGACATTCATCTTAGAAGTGAAGCCAGAAAAGACTAAGGACCAGGACAAGATATAACCACAAGAGAGAGGATAGTGGAGTACCTAAGACAGGCAAATTCTCAATCTGGACACATCTGTTATGCCAAGGTTAAGGACGGTGCATGAAAAAGGAAAGAATTAAAGTCTGAATAAATGAAATGAGGACACAAGCTTATTAACCTGGACATCTTGTACTCCTGGTGTATCATGTAAATATATTCTTTCTCCCATGTATTGTTCTTTGACATCTAAAACACCTTTCTGGCTAGAGTGTGCTAGTCAATTCTTAACACTATGCTAGTCAATTCTTAACAGATAGCAAGGTCTATCTTTACTTGCCTTACCTTTTTTGTAGAAGCCCAATAAAGGTTCTGGCCTTCCTTTTCCTTCCCTTCTGACCACACTACAAGATCCTGCATGGCATGCTGTGCCTACTGTGTACAGAATCTGAGACTATCAGCAACTTTGTTTTCTTAAGCTTCCCCTCTGTTTCTTCTTCTGAGCTCTCCTGACAAACCACTCCAAAAATGAACATGAAATACCTTGGTTCTTTTGACCTAAGCTTGGAGAAAAACTCACATACAGCCTTTATTAATGGATGATTTTTTTCTATCCTTGTTTTTACAGTAATGAAGAGTCAGTAAAAATGGCAGTGAAAACCTCTGAAATGTATTCCTTTATAAAGTATCAGAAAACACTCCCAAAAGTGGTAATAACAATTACAAACAGGGCCGGAGGGCTAGCTCAGTGGTTCCGGCGCCTGCATCGCAAGCGCAAGGTCCTGAGTTTGATCCCGGTAACCACATCCAATGCTGGGCGTAGACACTCATGCCCACCAGCAATCAACACCGCATACCACAATGCTGGGCGTGGTGGCTCACGCCTGTAATCCCAGCACTCGGGAGGCAGAGACAGGAGGATTGCTGAGTTTGCGGCGGCTTACCTGGGCACCATAGTGAGCTCAGAGCCAGCCTGAACTACAAAGCGAGACCCTGTCTCAAAAAAAAAAAAAAAAATTTTAACCAAAAACTTGAGGCAATCTGAAGAGTGTTTATTTAACAAGTAATAGTTGATTCTTGGTAATGACCAGTTTGTAGCATTTTACCTTGCTATATTCCCATTTTATTCCTTCCTAGTTCCACACTATGAAAACCTATAGCCCACAGTAATAGTGAAAGCTAGCAGGCCTTACAGAAGAGAGCTGTACTTCCTCTTCCAAAGCCTCAGTCCCAAAGGTTGTCCTTAGTTGACAGATCCAGTGGGTCCCTAGAAAACTATACTAGCAAAACTGCCTTTATCTGACCTGCCACTTAAGTCATCCCGTGCAAGGAGGCTTTGATGTGGTTATTTTAGTCAAAAACAATTATAGGTAAGTGCCTAAATTTTGGCTGCCTATGGTAGTCCATACTGAAATAAACAAAACTAAACAGTATATTCAAGAAAAAAAAAACTGAGAAATGAGGTATCTGTAAAAGGCTCTCAGTTTCAACATACTCTGCAAATTCTGGAAAGCCATGCTTTCACACAGCATTAAGTACTTCCTCAAGAAAGATCAGAGAAATTCCTACTCTCACCCTTTCACCAACCTTGAGGTTCTGCACAAGCAGAAAATTAAAGCTAAGGTAGAGCTATAAACAGCATGGCTAAATATTGAAGTCATGACTCAACACACACTTAAGACCCTTGCCAAGGACTGGAAGACTTTGTTGTAGGCTTACTCATAGCTCCTCTGCCCATTCACAGTGTAATCATCAAACTAACTCAAGAGATTTTCAGTTATTATACGCAACAAAAGACAAAGACGTTAGCCGGGCATGGTGGTTCACATCTGTAATCCCAGCACTAGGGAGGCAGAGGCAGGAAAGGAGTATTGCTCTGAGTTTAAGGCTCGCATGGGCTACTTAGTGAGCTCAGGGCCAGCCTGAACTACAAAGTGAGAGTTTATCTCCAAAAAAAAAAACAACAACAGACTTTACAGAATGAGTTCAGAAAACAAAATTACCATATTATTTATACACAGAGAAAGAGACAGAGATGGAGGTAGGATATGAAGTGAAGCTTAGCAGTAGAGTGTTTTCTACCAGGTATAAAGTGTTGGGTTCAATTCCCCAACACTTCCCTTCACCAAGTCCATTATTACTCAACAAAAAATTACTAGGCATGTAAGAAACAAGTGTGGCATAGACACAGGAGGAAAACAGAATCCATATAAATAGTTTCTGTAAAAAGTCTGATGAAAAAATATTAATTTACACGTTCAAAAAGCTCAATGAGGGCTGGGGATTTAGTTCAGTGGTTCTGGGGTCTGCCTGGCAAGCGCAAAGTCCCAACTTTGATCTCAGGTAACCACACACCACAATGCTGGCTGGGTGTGGTGGCTCACGTCTAAAATCTCAGCACTCAGAAAGCAGAGGCAGGGGGACTGCTGTGAGTTCAAGGCTAGCTTGGGCTACATAGTGAGTTCGGGGCCAGCCTGAACTACAAAGCAAGACCCTGTCTCAAAAAAAAAAAAAAAATGAATAATAAAAGTATGACAAACACAAAGATTCAATCAAGACATACCATACTTAAAATGTCAAAAGCCAATGAAAAAGAAAATCTTAAAAACATGGAGAGCACTAACTCACTGCAGACAAAAATGTTAAGACAAATGGCTGAATCCCCATCAGAAACCATAAAGGCAGTGGGATGATATATTCAAAGTACTGAAAGAAAAATTATTATCAATATCCAACAAAACTATCCTTGAAAAATGAAGGAAAAATTAAAATGTTCCCAGATAAAAACAGTAACTTCAAAAATACTTGCTGCTAGTAGACTTTCTTTCAAAGAAATACTAAAGGAAATTTTTCAGGTTGTAAGGACACCAGCCTGTCCTTAAATCCACATGAAAACTACACGGCACCAGTGAAACTAACTGCATAGTTAATCATGAAAGACAGTATAAATGTATTTCTGGTAAGTTTTTCTTCCTGACTTAAAAGACAATTGCACTAAGCAATAACTAGAAACCTATTGACTATGTATAAATGGGTAGATGTAATGTGTAAAATAACAGCACAAAGAATGAAGCTTAACATGAGCAAAGTTTTTATAAATGATTATAATTTAATTGGCACTAATCCACACTACATTGCTGGAAATGTTAACTGTAATTCCCAGGGCAACCACTAATTAAAAAAAAAAAACAGTGAAAAGTTAAAATGGTGTATCAGAAAATATCCTATTAACACCTAAGGAGGCAGCCAAGGGAGGATGCAAAAAAACAAAAGATAATCTCATCTTCAGCAGCAAGTTCCTCTCCAGCAACCTTAAAGTCTCTTAGGTATTAATCTACTACTTATCAACCTTCTCTGCTTTATTGTTCTCTACAGCACTTAAAACTATTTGATATTATTATCTTTCCCTGTCCTCTAGAACTTTAGCTTCAACAGGACAAAGGTTTTACCTTGTGTGTAGTTCCTGGTACTGCATGCAGCTGGTGCTGAATAAAATGAGTAAACCAACACACTACTGAGTAAATAAAAAAATAAGTAAACCAATATGCAAATTACATAAGCCTTTAAGAACAGAAATGTCATTTCCATTTTAAGAGCAACACTATGAGAAAGGAAAATGCGCACCTACACCATTTATAGATATGGTAGCAAAAATGTTTTAAAAAGCCCTATTTAATGGGATTCAATTTTTTTCCTGTTAGGAAAAAAATAAAGACATATGCTGAGTCACAGAAAGATCTGACAGGGTGGAAGTTTTATAGAATAGCCAGCAATTTGGGATACTAGTGTTGAGATTAATGTCTGAGTGAGATTCAAATTCTGATATATTTACTAGTCTTTATAGCCTCTTAGCAGTCATGTGAAACTGTCCACCAATAATTAATGATTATAATTTTTAGAAGTGTAAAAATTGTAACAATCAAAACTTAAGGACTCACCTCAGATTTTGAGAAAGGAACTATAGTAAATGAAAAAAATAATCATCTAAGCACTGAAATTTAGCAATTTCATTATCAAGTAAAAAGAAGTTACACCAAAGGAATTGAAAGTAGGATTTCAAAGCGATATTTACACACGTACGCTCACAGTAACATTATTTACAATACTGTAAAAACAACTCAAATGCCCACAAAAAGTGAACAGATAAAGAAAATGTGACATATAAATACAATGAAATATTATTCTGCCTGAAAAAAGAAAACCTGACACATTAGCTATGACATGTATGAACTCTGATGAATTAATGTTAAGTGAAAACAATCCAGTCACAGAAAGATAAATACTGCAATGAACCTACTACATGAAGTATACTGAAACTAATACCATTAAAGTGTACCCTTAAAAAATGGTAGACAGGGCTGGAGGGTTAGCTCAGTGGTTCCGGCGCCTGCCTCGCAAGCGCAAGGTACTGAGTTCGATCCCCTGTAACCACATATAATGCTGGGCGTGGAGACTCACGCCCACCAGCCATCAATACCACATACCACGGTGCCGGGCGCGGTGACTCACACCTGTAATCCCAGCACTCAGGAGGCAGAGACAAGAGGATTGCTGAGTTCACGGCGGCTTGCCTGGGCTCCATAGCGAGTTCAGGGCCAGCCTGAACTACAAAGCGAGACCCTGTCTCAAAAAAAAAAAAAAAAAAATGGTAGACAGTAATGTTGTTATATAAATTTCACCACTATGAAATACTAAGAAAAAATTAATTCATGCAGGATCATAGACAAACTGTAAAACCTAGAACCATAATGTTTCTAGAATGAAAATGTCCTGGTAAAGAGAAAGGATTTCTAGTACAGCACACACACACACACACACACACACCAAAAAACTGCCTATATTTTAAAAGTTGATAAACTAACTGCCTGAGGAGAAACTTTCTTAGAAAGTGTGACTGAAGCTTCTGGGATTTCATTGAGTTTACTAAATGATTATATGACCTGGTTTTTTTATATGTTACTAATTATGTTGCCTAATGAAAGTTTACTTACATAAAAGTTGATAAAATGAAATACATAAATTTTAAAGGAATTTAGGGGTAAGCTTATCATACACTAATAGAGACATAAGAAAGAGAACTGTAGCTGGCTGTGGTGGTATTCAATTATAATCCCAGCACTCAGGGTGCTGAGGCAAGAAGACTGTAACAAGTTTGAGGCCAGCCTAGGCTACATAATGAGATCCTCTCTCAAAAAACAAAAGCAAAAGAACGAATTGCAGAAAAAACTCAGTGAGACTTAAACCAAGCCCTAAAAGTCCACTAGATAAAATACTACCCTGTGGATAAGCCCCTAAAACAAAAGACAGCACAAGAACAGACATCTGAGTCCAACAGAGATCTACACTAAGTCTCAGAAAAATTGTAACAAAAGATTAAAAAAAAAAACTATGGACATAACAAGGACTATATAATTTAAAAATCACTCTCAACGTTCTGCTTTAAAATTAGCCAGGTAAAAAATAAAATAAAATAAAATTAGGCCATGTGAAGAATGGAAATAAAAATGATTTCAACTATTTAAGAAAACAGCCAAAGTTCATAACTACCATGTATCCTTACAGTAATTTTTTTCCTCTACAATAATGGAGATTGAATTGAAGGCTTTGCCTATGCTAGGCAAGTGCATTAACACTGAGATATATCTACAATTCCTCTTTTTAAATTTTATTTTAATTGTTTTTGTTTTTTTTTTTTGAGACAGGATCTCCCTTTGTAGTTCACCAGGCTCTGAACTCACTACTCAGCTGAGGATGGCCTGTAATCCCAAATCCTGGGATTACAGGTGTGTGGCCCCATGTCTGGCCCTAAATTTTATTCTGAGACAAGTTATCCTCCCTAATTACCCAGGCTGCCCAGGAACTTCACAATCTTCCTTCCTCAGGTTTCCAGTCACCAATATTTGAGGCAAGTATTTGATATAAAGAAAAACAGGAAAAAGAAAACTCAGAGGAAGCCAATAACTCAGGGAAAGGAACTCCACTATGTTCACTAAAATTCCATACTTTATCCAGTACTGGATCGGTAGCACCCCACGGTACTCTACTACTGAGCTATAACCTATCTTTTAAATCCTGAGACAACATCTCACTAAATTACACAAGTGGCCTTAAATCTGCAGTGCTCCCACCTCGGATATAGCTCTAGGATCACTGGTATATGGCACCACACTTGCCTTTAGAATACGATCTTTTTTAAGTTCAGAAGAAAATGCTTCAAAAATTTAAATTGTGGATAACAGTTCTAAAGAATTAAAAGAAAAATACCTTAAAATAGACCAAAAAGAGAAAAAAAATGAGAAAAAAAAATTTTAACATCAGAAGGTGGTTTAATATTCTCCAGCTACAGTAAATGTGCCCTAAGAACTTGGGATCTCTAGAAAATTTAGTGCTGCCATTCCTGGGGAATACTTGGAAATGCCAGGGGTTACATATATGGCCGCAATACCCCTTCTATTGAGAACACTGATCTATGGAATAAACAGATATGTGCCTGGCATACTATACATTTTTATATTGCTGAACAACATAAGCAGGATACTAGAAAAAATTTCAAATCACAAAGATAAAAAGGAAAAAAAGAGACAGCAAGAACTTCTTCAAAAGCAACACTGACAGTTTAAAGAGAAATGATTTCAAAATGTTAACAGAAATTTACTTCCAAACTATCAGTCAAATGCAAGAATAAAAGACAAACTTAAAAAGACTCAAGTCCTAAAATTTGCTGCCTCTCCAATTTCTCTATGATCAATCAGACAAGGTATTTTGGCAAAATAAGGAAGTAGGACAAGACAGGAACCAGTAAAAAAAAAAGGGATTCCGGGAAGAGCAGCAAATATTAGTTTAAAAAACAGTAACTCTTTAAGTAATTTCAAGAAGTTTAAATCAGAGGAAAGGGATGGATAAGCTCTGGAAGAAAGCTGTCCCTTTTCCTCTATACATACACAGAACAGGCACAACTATTAAGTTGTCGGGCCTTATGGAGCTATGGCAATACATACACAGAAAGTTAAAAGAGGAGACAAGCCAGACATGGTGCACAACTGTAAATCCCAGCAGTCAAGAGACTGAGGCAAAAGGATCACCGAGAGTTCAGGGCCAACCTGGCCTACAAAGTGAAACCACCACCCCCATAAATAGGACAAACAGCTAAGAAAAATAAGGAAAAAAGCACAAGAGAGGAAAATGAAATCACAGTGTATTTGTTTGCAACTTATTACTTACATGGTGGCAATAATGTAAAACCTAATGATTTGACTGATTTCATTACTAGTAGTTATAAAATACAAACAGAAATAGAAGTTTCATAAATCCTACACAAATATAAATAAAATGGTAATGCTGAACACTGCCAGAGAAACAGAGGTATAAATCATTCATCTATCCATGGATCAATCGATTGTGGTACTGGAGATCAGGCTAGCATCTTTGCACTGAGCTACTTTACGTTACCTAGTTTTGTTCTGTTTTTCAAACAGGGTCTTCCTAAATTAATAAAACTGCCCAAAATGAGGCCAGAGATTTAGCTCAGTGGTTCCAGCATCTACATGGTAAGCACAGGTCCTGGAATGATCCTCGGTACCACATAAATGCTGTGTGTGGTGGCTCACAACTGTAATCCCAGCATTCAGGAGGCAGAGGCAGGAGCATTGCTGAGTTCAAGGCTTGCCTGGACTACATAGCGAGATCAGGACCAGCCTGAACTACAAAGTGAAACCCTGTCTCAAAAAAACTAAAAGAATAAAAAATAAAAATACAATAAATTGCCCAAGGTGGATTTCAACTTGTGATCCTCCTGCCTAGCTTCCCAAAAATGCTGAGATTACAAGTGTGTACCACCACACCCAATTAGGACTTTTATTTTCAAGTAATGAAATATGTATCTGGACAGTTTAAGAGGTTATTTACGGAAGGGTGGACTAGGTAAAGATTTTGTCTGTAAATATGCTACTATTCTACTCTTTAAGTAAAATTTAAGAAAGGATAGTTGTTCATAAAGGTAACATAATTAAAAAATGAAGTTAGGTGTGGTGCTGCACAATTAAATCTCAGCGACTGGAGGCTGAGGCTGGGTCTTGGGTAATATGGCCAGATCCTGACTAAAAAGTACCATGCAGAAAATAAGTTATCTTGAAATAACTGTAATAAAGGTAAATAACTACTTAATAAAGTTTTCAGAGTTAATTTTGAAAAGATAAAAAAGAAAATGACATGAAAGCCAGGTGTGGTGGCATATGCCTACAATCTCAGCACTCAAGAGGCAGAAGCAAGAAGACTTCCAGTTTAAAACCAGCACTACATAATAAATTCAAGCCTAGTCTGCATTTCAAGCCCCTGTCTCAAAAAAAAAAGAAAGAAAGGGGAGAGGATTGCCAATAAAAGTCAAAAACTACCATTTTAAAACATTTGTACTTTTTCAACATACTTTTTATAAAACTATTTTATGACATAACATGGCACCACCTACTTATTAAGAATCCTCCATAAAAATTATTCTTTTTGAAGGAAAACAACGCATTAATCCCAATCATCAATTTTCTTTTGAGACAGAGTCTTGCTATATACTTCAGGCTGACCTTGAACTCACTACATAGTTATCCTCATTAAAGGCATGAGTCACCGAGCCTGGTCTAATTCATTTTCATTCAACTGCAATTTTTCTGGCACATGATTTCCTTGGGTGGGGTGAGAAGATCAATTATTTTTAAAGAAATAAAATCAGGAACTTTGATTTCATTCCAATATCAAAGAGGTTGAGAAAGAATAAATGGCCTGCTCCTGATACATTATCTCCATCCAGTGGGCTTTCCTTTGTAGTAAATACCTCATAATTTACAAGTATACAGTTTAATGACTTTTTTTGAGACAGGGTCTCACTTTGTAGTTTGGGCTTGCCCTGAGCTCACTATATGGCCCAGACTAGCCTCGAACTCACAGCAATCCTCCTGCCTCTACCTTCCCAGTGCTAGAATTACAGGCGTGAGCCATCACGTCTGGCATTGTGGTATGTGGTTACTAGGGATAGAACTCGGGACCTTGAGCTTGCAAGGCAGATACCAGAACCACTGAGCTAAATCCCCAGCCCCTTAATGAAATGTTCTAAGCAAATTTCTTAATATTTAGCAAATATCAATTATATGCCAACCTCTTCACTCTCTGTGGGTATATTTACATACAGGAGTACAAAAACAAAGGGGGTGGTAATCCCTACATCTCAAACACAGCATGGTGAGCACATGCCTGTACTCCCAGAACTCTGGAAGCTGAGACAGGAGAAGAACTGAAAGAATATATAGCAAGACCGTGTCTCAAAACAAAACCTAGGACCCTTAATCTCTGACTTATAAGTCATCTATGGCCCATCCACACAGAATACCATGCAGCTGTCATAAAAATGGAGGATGCCAAATAGCAGGTTTGAGATAATGTTCAAGATATGTTAAATGAAACAAGTCAAAAATAAGCCAAATAGTTTACTACATGTTTCATTAGAGGAAAATAAATGACTTACATTTGTTCACATCTATCCACATGAAGAAAAAAGGATACAATACTGTTAAAAGTAACCAGTGGTTGGCCTGAGATTTAGCTCAGTAGTTCCTGTGCCTGCCTAGCAAGCGCAAGGTTCCTGGTTTGATCCCCAGTAACCATACAGGACAATCCGGGGCATGGTGACTCACGCCAACCAGC
Source organism: Thryonomys swinderianus (assembly GCA_004025085.1). Lineage (NCBI taxonomy): Eukaryota > Metazoa > Chordata > Mammalia > Rodentia > Thryonomyidae > Thryonomys > Thryonomys swinderianus. Next base: position 13,823 of record PVIC010036200.1, read on the forward strand.
AATCAGTACTACGTACCACAGTGCCAGGCAGTGACTCACACCTGTAATCCCAGCAGTTGGGAGGCAGAGGCAGGACTGCTGAGATCGAGGCTCACCTGGGCTACATAGTGAGCTCAGGGCCAGCCTGAACTACAAAGGGAGACCCTGTCTCAAAAAAAAAAAAAAAAGAAAAAGTAAAAGTAACCAGTGGTTAGTTAACACTGTGGGGTTGAGAGAAGGCAAGACGAGTATGGTGAGTACGACTATTTTTTAACATAAAAAAAAAAATTCCAGCTTTCTTTTTTTCAGTTTATGGACATAGTTTCTTCATGTAATCCAAATTGGCCTTGAACTCCTGAGATTACAGACATGTAACACTACACGTGGCTCAGAATTCTTAAGTATCTTTTTGCAAAGCATGTTTAGAGATAACCCAAAATTTCAATACAAATGTATTGCAATTCTGGTCTTTTAAATCTTGTCATACTGAGCCTATTTATTAATCATTTGTTTACAATTTACCAACTACATAGCCCTAATGAACACAAAGCAGAGGTTATTTCCTTGAGACTACACATTAAGCAAAAACATCACCAGCTCCTGGTTTTATTACCTAATATTAAATGTCAAGTGATGTTACTTAACCTCTTGTCAATGTTTCTTTCTAAAATAAAATAAGTTACTTAAGATATAGGATGGAAAAGTAGAATAAAGTATGCCAAAAGTATTCATTAAAGTTATCAAGTGTCACAGTTCTACATAGGAACATGTAATGCTTTCATCTGTATAATCAAACACTATGTTTCAATTAAATTCAACAAAAAGTCTTAATATGCTCAAAATCAGTAAGTTCCTGTTAACAAGTGGTTTCACTATACCAGGGGAACAGAAAATTAAAAATAATGATAAAAATAAAAGTGCGACAATAAAAACATGTGCAGTGGAAATCACCAATCACAAAGAAAGAAATGATAAATCTGCTAAAATGTAAAATACCATAGGAGTGAGCTAGGTGTACGCCCCTGTACAGAAAACTCGCCTGGGATGAGTGAGGCCCTAGGTCTGATCCCCAGAATCAAACACAAAAAGAAAGGATGTTACTTACTCAAGTGTTATACCAGCTACTCCAAAGACAAGCAGGAGAACCAGAAGTTAGAGGCCAACCTGAGCTACTGAGCAAGGACCTCTTTCAACATTAAAAAAAAAAAAATTTTTTTTTGTTTTCTTGAGACATTTTTTGTTTTATTTTCTTGCTGCATAGCTCAAGCTGGCTTTAAACTCTCCACAATCCTCCTGCCGTGGCCACCAGAGTGCTGGGATTAGAGGAATGTGCCACGATGCCCCCATAAAAAAATTTTTTTTAAAAAATGTTTTTTAAAGTATTATGCAGCTCAGTGGTAGAGAATTTGCTCAGTATTTGTGAGGCCTGGCTTGGTTCTCCAGCAACAAAAACATAAAAATTTTCTGGTCACATAGCTACTTAGTTTACAAAAGTGGGCAGTAATCACAATTATCAGGCAAGCACTTCAAAAACACAGATTTCACTTCAGATTATTTAATCACAATGACCAACAAAAGGAACCTAAAAAATATTTATATTTTAAGTACTCTGATTATAATAGTTGATTAGGTTTGGGAGCCCTTACAGACCTCATTATTACAATTAGGGACTTTACAAATACCCCTAAACGTAACCATTGCTTTTTGTAGTTCTACTGAAAGGGGACCAAAAGCAAGTCATTCCTTTAGACTTAGCCATGAGAGAACATTTTAAAGGTATAATATGTAACAAGTGTTGGAAGTAACAAACACTGACTGCTATTTAATGAATACTTATTTATAAATGACTTACTATTAAGTAAGCATTATCCCACTCAAAAACAATTTCAGGAGAAAGCAGATATAGAGAAAGCAACTTTAAAATCTGCAGAAACTGTAAACAGATCACTCACTAAAGCAAATAAGTATGCAAGCCTAAAGAGATGCTCAACATATTCATTAGAGAAAATGTAATTTAAAACAACCAGATACCACTACATACTTGTCAGGAAGGATAAAATCTAAACAAGAGCAACTCCACAGTCTGAGTATGAACTTCAAAAGGCACTGTCTGGTGGAGGAAACACAAAATAGCACAGCCACCCTTAAAGACAGTCTTACACGGGCTGGAGATTTAGCTCAGTGGTTCCGGCACCTGCCTCGCAAGCACAAGGTCCCTGGTTCGATCCCGGTAACCACATACCACAATACCAGGCATTGGAACTCGTATCCACCAGCAATCAGTACCACATACCACAGTGCCAGGTTTGGTGGCTCCCACCTTACATCCCAGCACTCGGTAGGCAGAGGCAGGAGGACTGCTGAATTTAAGGCTTGCCAGGGCTAGTGAACACAAAGCCAGCCTGAACTACAAAGCAAGACCTTGTCTCAAAAAGAGAATCTGCTAATGCCGGACGTGGTGGCTCACATCTGTAATCCCAGCACTCGGGAGGCAGAGACAGGAGGATTGCTGAGTTCCTGGCGGCTTGCCTGAGCACCATAGTGAGCTCAGGACCAGCCTGAACTACAAAGCGATACCCTGTCTCCAAAAAGCAAAAAAAAAAAAAAAGAAAAAGAAAATCTGCTTACCAATAAAATGTATCAAGAATGAATGAATGAATGAATGAAAGAAAATCTGCTGGGTATGTGTACCACTACTGAACCACCCCTGGGTTTGATCCCCCAGAAGAGCAAAAAGGAAGCCAAAAAACAAAACAAAACAAAAAAAACAGAAAACATGAAATATATATTACAAGTAAAAATGCAATATACTATGTGATTCTGACCACACAACATTCTGGAAAAGACAAAACTACAGAGGCAAAAAATAAATAATCATGGCCACGGATGTGAATGGAGGAAAGAACACAAAGGACTTTTAGAACAACAAGCAAAAAAACTATCCCAGCACCTGGGAAGCAGAGGCAGGGGGACTGCCATGAGTTGGAGGCTAGCCTGAGCTGCACAGTGAGTTCAGGGCCAGCCTGAACTACCAAGCAAGACCCTGTCTCAAAAAAGCTTAAAAAAAAAAAAAAAAAAAAAAGGTGGTCTTGGAGTCCTCCTGTATTGCTGGCAGTAATGTAATATGATATAGCCACTTGGGCAAACAGTTTGGCATCTCCTCAAAATTAAACATGAACCAGTAATTCAACCCAAGAAACATACCCAAGAGAACTGAATACACAACCCCACCAGGCAAAAAAGCCATATATACATTCACAGCAGCATTACACTATACACAATGATGCCAAATAAATGCAAACCATCCCAACATCCATTATGGACAAACAAAACACAGCATGTCTACACAAGATTATTATTCAACTCTTGAAAGACCTGAGTTCAATCTCCATATGGGGAAAAAAAATTATTCAATTCTAAAAAGATATATAGTACTGATACATCCCACAACATGTATCAACCTTGAAAACATCATCCTAAGTAAATGAAAATGCCACCTGATATACTGTTTATAAGAAATGTCCAATCCAAGCACTCGGGAGGCAGAGGCAGAAGGACTGCTGAGTTTGAGGTTTGCCTGGGCTATACAATGAGCTCAGAGCCTGCCTGAACTACAAAGTGAGACCCTGTGTCAAAAAAAAAAAGAAACGCCCAAAATATCAATCAAAACAATGTTCAGAACAGGCAATCTCACACAGAGAAAGAGGATTACATTGGTTAACAAAGGAAGGAATTAGGACTAAGTGCTAATAGGTACAGGGTTCCTTCATGAAGTGATGAAAATGTTCTGAAATTTAGACAGTAATGTCTGCCACAACATGTTGAATACACTAAAAACCACTGAAATGTATACCTTAAAAGGCTGTTATGTGAATTACATCTTTTTTATTTTTTTGAGACGGGGTCTCGCTTTGTAGTTCAGGCTGGCCCTGAGCTCACTATGTAGCCCAGGCAAGCCTCCAACTCAGCAATCCTCCTGTCTCTGCCTCCCGAGTGCTGGGATTACAGGTGTGAGCCACCAAGCCCGGAACTGTGGTATGTGGTACTGATGGCTAGTGGGCGTGAGTCACCACGCCCAGCATTGTATGTGGTTACTGGGATTGAACCCAGGACCAGGTGCTTGCAAGGCAGGCGCTGGAAGCACTGAGCTGAATCTCCAGCCCATGTGAATTACATCTTAACTGTTGTTTTGGTTTTGGTTTTTTGAGAGGGTGTCTCATCATATAGTCCAATCTTCTCACCTCAGCTTTGTAAATGCTGGGATTATAGGCACAGACCACCATATTCAGCATCTTAAGTTTTTTTTGTTATTGTTTTGTTTGTTTTGCTTTTAGACAAGGTCTTGTTTTGTAGTTCAGGCTGACCCTAAACTCACTATGTAGCCCAGCAATCCTGGAACTCACCACAATCCTGCCTCTGCCTCCTGAGAGTGCTGGGATTACAGGCATGAGCCACCATGCCCGGCACTGTGGTATGTGGTATGCGGTGTGTGGTACCAGGGATCGAACTCAGACCTTGCATTTACAAGGCAGATGCCAGAACCAATGAGCTAAATCCCCAGCCCAACAGAATTTACTTTAAGCCAGAGAGACTGTACCACATGGCACATTCTTTAAATCACTACAGTTCAGTTCACATACTTTCAACAAAGTTCTTGACTGCTTTAGAGCCTCTGCTGCTTCCAAAGTTTTTAAAAAGGGATGGGGGTGTAGCTTAGTATGAAGCCTTGACAGAAAATAGAGAACACAAATTTCCAATTAATCAAGATCCCATTGTATACAAGTTTCTCATCATTATCTATCCTCTAAGCATCTGACTATCTTGGCCATTTATAGCAGGTATTTTATTATTTCTAGCTCCACAAGGGGCAAGGTCTTTGTTTTAT
>PVIC010036201.1:0-18511 GCA_004025085.1 Thryonomys swinderianus
TAGCTTGCTCGCTCTCCTCTCTGAATGCTTCATGAGAAGAAGGAATTCCGTATCTTTCAAGAGCTACTCTTTGCAAGTTAACTTGTGAGTTTTTAGGTCATTTGGGAAACAAAGCTTAGAAACTGTTGGCGTCAAACATTCTTACACTCAAATCAGCAATATCCAGTAAGACTTTGTTACTTCTTTCTTATGAGTTTATGAACCCATTTGATGTGTATTTTCTTATTTTTATCCTTAAAGTGAAATAATTGTAGGGAAACTAAGGCATTCTCAACATATTTCTGTTATTCTCTCATTTTTATACCTACAACTCTCAACTGAAACCATTCAAAATAGCACTGAGTCTCCATACAATTAAATGTTTGAATTTATAGATCGAAGGGCAAAACGTATTGAAATATTTCCTTGGAAGTAATTTTGAATAAGAGAGAACCTTTTGTTAAAGTGTCTAAAGGATATATGTTAAGAAATTCTAGCTTGAGGCCTGAGATTTAGCTCAGAGGTTCTGGCGCCTGCCTAGCAAACACAAGGCCCCTGGTTTGATCCCAGTAACCACATACAACAATTCCGGGTGTGGTGACTCACGCCCACCAGCAATCAGAGCCACATAACACAGTGTGGGGTGTGGTGGTTCACGCCTGTCACCCCAGCACTATGGAGGCAGAGGCAGGAGGATTGCTGAGTTCCAGGGTTGGCTGGCCTCCATAGAGAGCTCAGAGCCAGCGTGAACTGCAAACTGAGACCCTGTCTCAAAAAAATAAGATAAATAAATAATTAATTAATTAAAAACTAAAGAAAAGAAATTCTAGCTAATAGCTTCACCAACATCATCTTTCAAGGATTTGGGAAATAAGATAAATAACCTTCAACAATACACTATTCTTTATTATCTATGTGAAATATGGATTAATATCAAAGTATAGGAAAAAGGAAAAGCGACTTCTGACAGAATGGTAACAGCAACCTGACAGTGTAGTGTATGAGATCCAGTCCTGCCTCTGATGATTTAGTTTACGATAGCTGTGTGCTTCTTGGATCACTTTAAAAAATATTTTATTCAAGCTTCATTTTAAGCAAGGTTAATTACAGCATTTGAATGGGAAGATCTAGAGGGAAGACCCTAAACTGTACCCCATTAAAACTGCTAAAATATAAATTGAGTACAGAGACTACAACAGAAGTCCAGTATAAATCCCCAGTGTCGTCACCGCCTGACTGCAATGGCGCAGGTTTCTTAGCTTGTGGCTGGGGCTTCTGGAAGCTGTTTGTACACTAGTACCCGGGGAGGAAAGACAGCAGCACACAAAGCGAGCAGATCATGAATGACTGGGGTCTTCCCACTGCCCTCTCCACCCCCCCATGGCACACCCTCTAGACCACTTCCGGTGTAAAAGAGGTGATGTTGGGCTAGTGTAGAAACAGATCATGAGGCTCTGTGTAGAACAGTTCCTTGGAGATGTGTGCGCCCAGCATGAGGGAATGAGTTTCCATCAGTCAGAGTTAGGGCACTAAGGTTCTAGTCCTAGGACGCAGTTCCATCTGTTCACTCACTACAGATTTATGAAAGGTCTACACATTGTTGACTTCCACTAACAGCCACGTCTAGATTCTATTATTTATTCTATTTTTATCAACATACACTGGTAATACATAATGAATATATTCACTGTGGGGTGCATAAAACATCACACCATAGTTCTTTTATCTTCTCATATCTAGATTTTTTTTTAAAAAAGAAATACGGCATTTCCTTTAGGCCCACAAAGTTTCCCCCAAATCTACGGCTTAAGGGACATTCTGTGGAATAGTTTCTCCTCCTCCTCTGTATCTGGTAATGTCTCAAAGCTGAGCCATCTTTAACCCAGAGGTCTAAAATGATTCATAGCAATTCTTGCCGACCAGACAAACAACGTTGAAAAAATGCACTAACTTCGGAAGGTAACTATGCTGCAAAAAAAGCTTAAAGTGAATGATTATACAGTATTTACTTACGCTTGAAATTCCAGTCCTAGATCACAGTTTGTGGCCATCATCACTGCATTCTTGCCATCCAGCAAAGCTGGCCCTTGGATCTGAGCATGCCCTGAACAGAGCGGGCTGGAGAGGGTCACACTGGAACGGAAGCAGGTGTCCTGACGTTGCCCTGCCTTGACATAGGGGTTAAGTGTTAACTGCTGTCCAGCAGAGATCAACAGCTGCCTCCAACCTCTGGCTCTGCTTCCGGGGGGCGGAGCTACCACACTCTGTCCCATCATTCATGTTAGCGTGACGCTGGAACTTGTCCTTATATCCGACCACTAAGTTGCTCCGGCTCACTGGGGACTTGCTAGCCGCCCACTGTCAAATCTTTGCACCAGGGATCCACTGAGCGAAGGTCCTGCAATCACGTCGTTCACAAAGCCGCCCAGGACGACGCGCTCCCTCCCTCTTCCCATTTTAGGTGAGAAAGGTGAGTGAAGGGGAGCTTTAGCCCAGAGGCACGCTGCCCTTTCACAGTGACCTTAGCTCCTCCGCGTGTCCAGTGCTCTGTTCTCTGTGAACATCAGGCCGTCCTGGCTCTACTGGGCCTGCTCTCCTGACTGCCCGTCACCTTGGTAGTCTTCTGAGCCTGTGGATTCCAGTCCTTTCTCTGACTTGGTTTTCAAACCGAATCTTATTAATCCCAAACCGTAGCCCTTGGTGAAGGTGTTTCTGGGAGATTTTCCACACTCAGAGCAAGCGGAGGGTGGTAAAGGGTCGCTTCGGGCATCAGCTGGTGGAATGACCTCTGTGGCTTCTCCATGCCGCCCGTTTGTGCGTTGAGTTCTCTGTTTACTTCTCTATTGCCATTGGGTTCTTCGTGCAGAACAGCCTCCTGGAGGTTAGTTTGGTGTTTCCATCGTTCCAAATGAGTTCTACGAGGAAGCACATGTTCCTGGTAGCTGGATTTGTAATTCCATCTTTCTGCAGTCCCATTTCTTATTTGCTTTGTTGGTAAATTTTCCCCAAAGCCTGCATGCTCCCTTCCTCCACCTAGCTTTATTAATGACTTCTAAAAGCAGTCATGCAATGTTTTACTTTAAACTTGGTGTTCAAATGTCCAAATCCAACATATGTGGTAATGAACCGCAACTAACACAAAATAATCCACCCTAATTCTTTGAGCTGCCCTTTCTATACTATGTGATGTACAAAAATCTCAAGCATTTATGGAATTCTTGAAGGAAGCAATGCCAATTCTCTGTTTGGAAGTAGTTCTGTTAATGTTCTGAAGTTGTTTAAAATAACAACTTTTAGCATCGTGCTGTTGCTCTCCTCAGTGATATAACTCAGCACGTTCCACAGCGGTGAGCACAGCTGCTTTCTATCCAGTTTTGCTGGTAACATTCAAATCAGTTCAGTTGTACAAATATTTCCTGAGAAAGACTCAAGACACTAGCGGGGGCTCTGCCGAGACCCCTGACATGGGTAAAACAAACGGATCGACCTCACAGATGTCAGTGTGACAGAAGATTTTAATACAGAAAAACGTTAGCACCTAAGATTCAAATGCAATTCACACTAAGAATAAAGGGGTGACTAGATCTGGCTTAGAAAATAAAGGCTTGAGGGCATGAGAACTCAGTATTTTAGTTTTATCTACATGAGAGAAAATACATGCTCTAAATTCCTTTGCTGGATCACTTCATTCACAGCTAAAACTGTAACTGGGAGAGAAGAATTTTGCACGTATTTCAGGTTGTGAAATACATATAGTTACACAAGAATTACCCACAATTACACAACACACAGGTAAGAAACTGAAGGCATTCATCAGGCCTCCAGAAGTCACAGCTCTTCTTTACACCTATCTTAGAGTAGGAAGAAAGCTTTTAGCAGGACAAAGGTGCAGATCAACCCGGAGGACCAATCAGATTGGACGGGAGCATCAGGAGGAAGAGAGAAAGAGCAGACGGTGGCCAGATGCACAACAAAAGAATGAAAGACTGAAAGCAGTGAGAGAAAGGAAGAAAATCACCCACAAAGGGAAGCCCTTTAGGATCACAGCAGACTTTTCAACACAAACACTCAACGCAGGGAGAGCATGGAGAGAAGTATTTCAAGCATAGCAGGAAAACAACCTCCAACCTAGACTGTTGTATCCTGCAAAACTATCTTTCAGAAAAGACGGGGAAATAAGAGACTTCCATGATAAAGAACACCTGAAAAACTTCACAAATACGAAACCTGCACTTCTTGGAAAAAAACACAGAAAATTCCATACCCATGGCACCCAGGAGAGTGATTTCATTGGGGCAAACGAGAAACTAAATAGAAAAGGGGAAAAGCAAGGAAGAAAAGAACCAAGAACAGGGAAACATGGCAGCTCTGAATATGTCCATGTCAGTCATAACCATTAATGTCAATGGACTCAACGGGCCAATTAAAAGACACAGACTAGCAGATTGGATCAAGAAGCAAGATCCTACAATCTGCTGCATCCAGGAAACACACCTAATTCAGAAGGAAACCCATAGACTGAAAATAAAAGGTTGGAAAACAATCCTCCACGCCACAGGAAACTGCAAAAGAGCAGGAGTGGCTATCTTGTTTGCAGATAAAATAGAGTTCAAACCCAAACTGATTAAAAGAGATAAAGAAGGTCACTGTATTCTCATACCGGGAACAATCCAGGAGAAAGAAGTAACAATCATAAAATTCTAATGCACCCAACTCTATAAAACAAACATTACTGGACACAAAAAGCCAGTTAACCACGAATACAATAGTAGTAGGGGACTTTAATACTCCACTGGCACAAATTGACAGATCGACTGGACAAAGAATCAGTAAAGAAATACTTGAGCTAAATCAAACTTTTGAGCCAATGGACTTATTAGATGCCTACAGAATTTTTCACCCTACAAAGCGAGAATATACCTTCTTCTCAGCTGCTCATGGATCATTCTCCAAAACAGATCACATTCTAGTCCATAGAACAAGCTTAAGTAAATGCAGAGGAATCGAAGTTGTCCCCTGCATACTGTCGGACCATAGTGCCTTGAAAGTCGAGCTAAAGCAGCAGGCGGTGGGATAGGAACGCGTGTCAGGTCCCCCTTCCCCGAGGGGTCTTGAATACCAGGGTGAAAATGCACGTTCAGCGCGGAGAGAAGAGGCTTTGCCTGGATGGAGTGACAGCCCCAGGTAGGTGAGAGCCACGAACAAGAAAAATAAATCTGGCAGCGGAGCCTGAGAGAGAGAGGAGAAGAAAATGTTCTGTTTCCATTCCAGGTAAAACAGTAGTAACTGAGTTTAGCCCGGCGTGGCACCAGAGGCCTGCAGCCCAGCAACCCCCTGGCAGGCAGAGGCAGGAAGATCACAAGTTCAAGTCCAGCCTGCAAAACTTAGTGCTTTAACAAAAGCTGTTTCAAAAAAGGAATTAAAAAGGGCCATGGAAACAACACTGTTAAGGCCCATGGTCTAATCCCCAGTAATGTTAAAATAAGGACATATATAAATAAAAACTAATTAATTTAAAATAAATAAATAATAGGGTTTAAATAAGGCAAAGACAGTGAGGATCGATGGAGGGAAAAAAATGTTTTCTGCGTGATTTGATGATGTTCAGAATTTGAGAGATGCGGGAAAAGCAGCAGTTGAAAATGACTCAGCGAGTCTGAAGCGTCCTGGAGCGGAGGCGGAGGCGCAGGGAGCGTTATGCGAGGGGCGGGCGGAGGCCGCGGTGACGGCGGCGGAGGCCGCAGGGGAAGCCTGGAGCCGCCTCGGCCGCGACCAGAAGGCGGTTGGCCGCGACCGTCCCTGGAACCCCGCGGAGGCGCGGTTATGCATTATGAATCCGCGCTACGATTCGCAAAGGCAAGCTGTTGCCTCTGTGCTTGTGGATGTCAGCTATTTGCTAAAATTACAGATGTCGAAGTTCGCATGTTACAATTTATAACATTGCTTTGTTATTTAATCATCTTCCGGCCCTATCTTTTACTATCTGCCGTAATAATGATTTCTGGTGTCAAGTGAAAAAAAAACCCGAATCCCTTTGAGTATAGCATGGTTAATATATATTTAATACTGAGACTCATCAGGGATGGTTAGACGTATGTTTTGGTTTTTTATCTACTGACTTCAAAGCATCTTACACTTGTTTCAGCTTCCTGGGAGATTAAAGATTTGCATTTTTAAAAACTCACTGGTAGTGATGGACAAAGATAGGCTAGAAATGATATTTTAAAAGGGGGAGCGTACAGAATTATGGTTAAAATATCCTAAGAATTTTAAAACTTTATTTTAAAAATACCATTTGTTCTTTTTCATTGAACGTGCCATTCATTTAAATATTAGCACTCGGTTAAATGGTTTAAGAAATTCAACCCTGTAAAAATCTATTAAACATGTACTTTAAAATCACTGATTAACATTGAAAGAAGTGTGTTTGCTTCATGAATTTATTTAACAGAACTGAGCTGGTGCACGTAAGTATTTCTGGCAGGTATTTTCTAGGGAGAGACAGTACTGAAGGTTGTCAAAGGACACGATCACGTGATTCGGTTGAAGGATCTTTATTTTTTGTGATTTCAGAATTGGGTAACGCTTCATTCCATAACACGGAATAAGAGCTCTCAATTGCTCTGCAGAAGAGGTTGGTTTTACAGGTAGAAAAGGGCCGACAAAAGCTGGAACAGAACCCAAAGCACATCGATCACTTGACAGTTTCTTACCTTATAAGGCAATAAGGGGTAGAAAAGCAGGTAAATTACCAGCCAACATCAGGTTACTTCAGTTTACTTTCCTTTAAGGACCAACGCAGAGGGGAACTCCATTATCATGGCAAATGAAAGGGACCTCTTTGGGAAATGCAGCTGTTTTCTTTCTCTCAATTTCAGGTGGTATAAAAGCTTGTTTCGTAACATGAAATCTAGTGTAACTCCATTTGATTTTAGGTCTGATTTGCCAGAGTCTACAGCAAAAGCACAGTCCAAATCAATGGCCTCCAGGAATCCCTATTGAATAGGCTTAAAATAGTCCACAGCAGGGCCTTGGTGAAGCTGCCCGGCCCGGCCCCTCCCTCACCTCTCTGAGAGCTCGCTCGCGCCCACCGCAGGGCCTGCTCCTTACCCCGGGCTGTTCCCCGACCTCCTCTCCCGCTCTTGTCTTGCTCGGCTTGTCTCCTAGGCTCCTGCCAGCATTTCCTCGTGCTTGCAAAAAGAACGTCACTTTCAAGAGTGGCGTAAAGTCTAGCTTTTAGCGTTGAAATCTAGGTTCTCGTTTTACTTAGAACTTCCACAGGATCTCCCCAGGGTCAGCTTCTTTCAGGCCATACCTCAGCTCCTCTGGCCTCCCTGCTGACTCCTATTCAGAATGAATAGTGGATGGGCCGGAGGGTTAGCTCAGTGGTTCCGGCGCCTGCCTGGCAAGCGCAAGATCCTGAGTTCGATCCCCAGTAACCACATACAATGCTGGGCATGGAGACTCATGCCCACCAGCCATCAATACCACATACCACAGTGCTGGGCATGGTGGCTCACGCCTGTAATTCTAGCATTCGGGAGGCAGAGACAGGAGGATTGCTGAGTTGGAGGCTTGCCTGGGCTCCATAGTGAGCTCAGAGCCAGCCTGAACTACAAAGCGAGACCCTGTCTCAAAAAAAAAAAAAAAAAGGATTATTAATACCATATTGTTCAGATCAGTCTACAACTGAGTCTAGATTGAAGTTTGGAAGCAAATAAAAAATTTATCAATATTGGTTTTGGCAAGTAGTTTTCTTCTTGAACGGAAGTCAATGCCTTGTAACCTGGTGGGAATGTAACCCTAATCAGTGGTTAGGGGGTTAAGTGGTATATAATTATATCTTAACTGCAGTTTAGAGTTTTTGGCGAATCTATCACCAAACTGTAAAATTGTACTCAGAACCTTTGCAACACATCAACCGAACGCTAGGTGGTTCTCCAAATAGTTTAAGAAATAAGTACAAACCTAATTGTGTTTTAAATAACCAAGTATTATGCAGTGTTTTCATAGTGTCTTGCCTAGTGTTAGATCTCAGTATTTGAGGATGACTGGAAGAAAAGCTTTGTTTTTCTGTTGCACACCTTTTGATCGTGTAGTAAAAGAGACAGAATGAGGCAGCTACGGTCGCTCTTCTGCTCAGACTCGGTGGGTTCAGTCTAGAGGGGCTGAGAACAGTCCCTGAAAGTGATCAGACGCGCAGGTTGTCAGACTTACTCTGCATTCCGGAGGCCCCGGCAGCAGTGCGAATTGTTGCAATGGACACATGGACTCTTAGAGAAGGAAAGCAGAGGAAGAACAGAAAGTTAAAAAAGAACTTTGATCCTAGAAAGTGTGATGGAATGGTATGGATTTTCCTAGTGGTAATCCTCTTTCTCAGGAGAAAACACATTATCTTTTTATGCTGTGTTTTTGTACCAGGCAATAAAAGGAGATTTAAAAAATTCTGTATTGAGCTAATTTTGAGCTTTACATCTCTAACATAACTCATAATGCACTTACACAACACAGCATAGTGCCGTGGTGGCAAAATAGGTGAAGATTTTCCAAGATACAGAAGCACAGTTTTAAAATGATCAAATTCCTGACATTTTACTTCCATATATAGTTGTTTTTTAATTGCTATCCCTGAAGGCAAGACTATATTCATAAAAAACCTAAAGTGTTACTTTAGAAAAAAGTATGGAAATTTCTTAATTTATTTTATATCTTACTAATTAATGTACATTGCCCAAAAGGTTACATATATGCTCAGTGTCCATTATAGGAGGGCCCTTCTCCACGCCTCAGTCACATCACCATGGCTGATCATCTTGTTAGTCTTTCCCTGCTGTACACTTATATTTGTCGAGGAGATGGCTGAGGATTTAGCTCAGGTGGCACTACGCCTACCTTATATTTGTCAAGGATTACGCATTCTCTAAAAACAGGCACCTTTATTGCTTAATAAGCAGGTGAATTCAGGTATAAGACACAGGCCAAGGGAATAACATCATTATTTAACAGCTTTGATTTTGCATCTTCTGGCTATTTGCGAAAAATGTATAGCTTCAAAGGGAGAGTCCACTGAGGAAAAAAAAACAAAGAACAAAGAACATCCTAGAAAAATACTAAATACTTAAAACCAATCTGTTGAACATTTTTAAATAATGAAAAATCTTTGTACTCTTGTCAAAATTATTCTTTAGTATATGAAAGCACCTAAAAACAGGCACAAAATACAGAGTATGAAAACTTTTTGAAAATGTAATTGAGTGATTTTTGGAAATGTTGAGCATTTCGAAATATATTGAGAAAAAATATTGGATAAAACTTCAATGTGATTTACTTCCAAATTAATGTGTACTAGCAGATTATGGTGGCACATGCCAGTCATCCCAGCACTCAGGAGGCAGAGGCAGGAGGATTGCTATGAGTTTGAGGCTAGCCTGGACTATATAATGAGTTCAGGGGTCAGCCTGAATTGCAGAGAGACCCTGTCTCAAATAAAAACAAACAAAAATGCATCGTGATATCATCACATTATGGAGAATGTATCACCATGGCAAAATGCCATTTTTTAAGCCACATCATAAGATATCTATTTTAACTGTCCTTAATTCTTTTGTTTGATATAAAATACAAGTATTTTCTATCTCCTATTAATAAAAGTTAATATTATAAACTAGCTGTGGATTGAAAGATGCCTGCACAGCACAAATTTGTTATAGAACACAGAAATGACATTACCCTGGGAGCCAGGGCAGATTTATTTCTGACCAAAATCATAAAATAATATTCTCCTGTGAGGAAAATATTGAGCAAATTTATTAGCAAGTCCTTTAAAAGAGCCAAGATATTGATTTAAAATGATTTCTTTTAGTATTTAGCATTTACAGACAGTAAGCACAAAATATTCTTCATTTTCCTAATTTCTCTAAGGTAGAAGATAATATTCATTAGCTTTTGGTTTATGAACATTCTTTTAATGTCTTGTGTTTTAATTCTCTAAAGACTTTTTAATAGAGCCTACCAAGAAAAATCGTGATTTCCTCCTGTGCTTTCCAGACACCACCAGGCAAAGCAGTAATTATGCAATTACTAAAGGTCTTTGTTGGTACGAACATATTTCATCTGGATGCAGACCTTACTGCTGCATCACAGACGCTAGAAGCACACAGATATATATTGATATTAACAGCTGCAGCTTGTCTGAAGATACTGCTGTGCTGTTTGCTCCCAAGATGTCAATAATTGCAATTGTGTGGGGCTTAATGAAGCTCTCTTGCCTCCATCTATTTCAGGAACAACACGATTTACTTTGCTGCATATGTAGATGTAATAGAGCACAGGACTCGGCCTCCGAAGACCTCCTCCTCCTATTTCTTACACGTGGGCAAATTGCTTCACTTTATTTCAACAAATTCTTACAAAATTTCTGATAGTACCCTAAATTTAAAAATGAGAGATGAGATGCTAAGATACACAGGCCATTTCAAAATGAGAGAGGTGTCCAGAGTTTCCTGGAAGGAAGGAAGAGAAGGCAGCGTTTCTGGAGGGCGGGATGGCTGAGATCCCTTTGCAGGGAGGAAATGGGGTCTAGGCTTGGCGGTGAGCAGCAAGGCGTAGCAGAAAAATTAGAAGATTGTTCAAAGAGAAAGAGGCAGAGTAGAAGGAACAAAAGAGTGTATTGGGATCGACGTGTGGTTTTGCTCTTTCACGCTGAAAATGTGAATGTGGGTTTCTGATACAGGCCGGTCAAGGTGGCTTCACGGGCTGGATGAAAGCTTGGAGTTTGGCCTGCAGTTGAGACGACCCCCTGGGGTGAATTGAGACACGCCGCCTTCCGGGTCGAATTTGCATTGCTGTGCGCATCTCTGGGAGCAGAGATCCCCGGAAGGAGCAGCGCTTGAGGAAGACACACATCAGAAAGTGATGTTGACTGCAGGGGTCAGTCCTCAGAGCTTCCCGAAGCCCACCTGCCCAGTCACCCTTCCGTGGCGGAGCGCCTTCTCTCCGATGCAGACGTGCTTTGCGAGGGTCTAGCACGGCAGCTGTTTCTCGCCTCGCCAGGCCGGTGGCTGCGACCCACCCGGAACTGCCGCCGGCCTCTGCAGATCACTTCCGAGGACGCCGTTAGCAGCGGGCAGCCCTGAGACACAAAACAAACTGCAACACAGAGCTCGCCGTGGGGGAAATCTGTCCGAGCCTACCGGGTGAAGGGGCCGCACGAGAGCTGCAGAGGGCTCGTTCTTTACACTTCCCTCACGTACCCCGAGGGCTCGGGGCGGTTTTGTTTGGCGAGACCACAATATTTAAAACTTCTACTGCAAAATGCTCCCCGTTCGAGACACCACGAGTCTTTGGTCACCGCGCAGAGAACGGTGCGTTCTGAGGGCTGTGTGGCGTCTTCTTCCAGGCCAGGTCCTGGCTTGTTGAACACGCAGTGCTTGCGTTCATGCAACACTTAACGCGCGTGGAGTGGCCGTGACGGGTGACCACGCCGACTTCGCTTCGGTTTCTTCTTTCCTGCCTCTGAGATTCGTCCCTCCTGAGACCCTCTGAACAGTCGTCTTTGGGGGGCCACCACGTTCCCATTGCATCACATCCGTCCCAGAGAATGCTCAAGCCGTCCTGTCCTGGTGGGGCGCCCTTCCTCCTCTTAGTCATAGCCCTCATTTTATTTTCATCTTACCTTCTACAAGTTCTGTGCTTGTATACTTTCAAATAATGAATTGCCACTTCCTTCGGACGGAAGCTCCCAAGGGTGGGTCTGTCCATTGGGTTTATGCTCATTTATTCACAGTAGAACATTGCACCAATAGGCACTGAAGTTTATGAAAAAGTATTAAATGGAAAGGTTTTATAGAATTAATATATTCTCACTTTTGGTTTTTATCCACCTGACATAACGTTTGCTCTCATAGTAACTTTTTGAATAGAACACAGCCCTTTGTTACACTCATATGATATAGACACGTGTTAAAAAGAATCTGTTCCTTTTAGAGCCATGTAAAACAGGCATGTGAGATTTGTCTTTTTAATAGTAGGAATCCTGTGTTTTCTCTTTCAACCACTGATAGAAATTTGTCAACGCAATAATCATTCTCCAAGGGGAAACGTGGGAGATGCAAGACTGCATTTTGTGAGGGACTGTTGTCTCGTGCCTCACAGGAGGAGCGGGGACTGACGTGCCACGCGCAGCCCAGGGGCACCCGGGATTCCTCCCGAATCCGAGACTCGGCCGCTCTCGTTCCGAATCTCCGCCAGTGGCTTCTCATCATTGTCATCGCTGAGGAAGTGACTCCAACAACGTCTGTACTTTTCTTAGAGATCAGCGTGGAGAAAAGACTGCTAAAACATCCACATGCTAAAGGACAATATTTTTTCATGCCATCAGACGTGTAGGTAAGAAGAGAATGTCATGAAATAGACACTTGAAAGAGCCATCAGTTTTCTTACCTTGGGATACTCTAATTTGTTTTACCTTTTTGGTTTAAAAATTATAGGTAGGTAACACCTTATTAAAATGCATAAGTCCACAAATTACCAGTATTGCCATGCCACAAGTGGCATCAGGCTTACATGGAACGGGGTGGGTTGTCCCCTCTTCTGGTTCTGTGGCTTGATGGTTTGCCCTCTTGAACCTCAGAGCAGAGAAAATTCTCCTTGGGCTGCTATTTTCTGGAAAAATCTCTGTCTCTGAGAGGTTCTACTATGTGGCTGTGGCATGGGTTCTAGGAGGCCTTCCCAAAGGGCTTTAGAGTAGCTTTGCATTTAGTTCTTCAGCTGAGCTTAAATTTATATATTTTACTTCTTCTTCTTCTTTTTTTTTTTTTGAGACAGAATTTGCTTTGTAAATCAGCCTGGCTCTGAGCTCACTATGTAGCCCAGGCAAGCCTCCAACTCAGCAATCCTCCTGTCTCTGCCTCCCGAGTGCTGGGATAACAGGCGTGAGCCACCATGCCTGGCACAGTGGTATGTGGTATTGACTGCTGGTGGGCGTGAGTCTCCATGTCCAGCATTGTATGTGGTTACTGGGATCGAACTCAGGACCTTGTGCTTGTGAGGCAGGCGCCGGAGCCACTGAGCTAAATATCCGGCCTTATGTATTTTACTTCTGAATTTCGCAGTTTTGGTTCAGCTGTTGGATGTTCTGTATCAGGATCATCTGTTTTCAGCTGAGCTTCAAAAAATAAATAGGAGGGAAGTGGCACTGCATAAGGGGAAAGAGCATTGGGTTTATATTTTGGAATCAAACTCAAAAGCGCTGCCTCAGTTATAGTGCTTAGTATCCACAGGAAATATTGCTCAAGATCCTCCGAGGAAGTGTGCTAGAGGCTTTGCTACTGGAAGCTTGTGCTACTGCCAGATGGTGGGAAGTACAGGAGCTCGGTCCTGGTGGAAGAGCTGTGACTTACTGGGGGTGTGCCCTTGAAGGAGAGAGCGAGACCCCCGTTTCTGCTTCTTCACTTCTCAGCCGTAAGGTGGGAGCTTTCACCGCCCCACGCTGGCCCACCTGATGTGCCATTCACCTGGTGCCTCAGACAACGGGGCTGCTGAGCGTGGACGGGAACCTGTACGCCGGAGCCCAGCTCATAAGCTGACTGTCTCTGTGAAGACGATTTCTTTCAGTAATAGAAAGTTGACACAATCATCTCATGAACTTACAGAACCAATACAATCAGCATCATTTCTACTACATTAGGACCTGCGTCTTTAAAATGTCAAATGAGGCCCTGGGATTTAGCTCAGTGGTTCCAGCACCTGCCTGGCAAATGCAAGGTCCCAAGTTCGATCCCTGGTAACCACACAGCACTTGGAAGGCAGAGGCAAGAGGACTGCTGAGAGTTTGAGGCTACACAGTGAGCTTAGGGCCAGCCTGAACTACGAAGCGAGACCCTGTCTTGATAGATAGATAGATAGATAGATAGATAGATAGATAGATAGATAGATAGATAGATAGATATAGATGAGGATATATTTGGGGAGGTGCAAATTAACTTTTAGGATATTAGTTGATTGATGTTTTTCTGCAGTTCTCTGCAGAAAATATCTCCATTTTTTTTTTAAATCTCTACCCTTGAAAGGTGCTTTTCTACTTCTCAGGGCCTTTCCTCTGTATTGTGCCACTTCTTTTCTGTTAAATTTCTTCACTTAACACAAAATATTCAAACTGTTTGTTCATTTGTCCATTTCCTCTATTCTCCCTGAGTCCCTTGAAGGCAAGAATCATATTTTTAAAAGATCATCATTGCCTTCATGCCAGTAACAGACATGATTCCAGTGGAAAGCAAGCTCTCAGTAAGGACTGACTTAATAAAGTCTTGATTATTCACTGTTTATACATTTAAGGAGAATGATTAGCTGTGTTTTAAAAACGAAGCATTTTAATCACAACTAATTATTTATTGCTTTACAATGTGCTTTTAACAAAGGAATGATGGAATGTGGGGTCCTAAAGAAGACTTGGAATTCATAATGAAAAGAATTTTCCAGACAAGAAGAGTAAAACCCAGAGAAATTGACCAGTTTTTCTGACTTTGTGGAGTTGTTACTAATTAACCATAATTTCTGAGCGTTACGCACTGCCCAAATATGCATGCATTTGGATTTGTTGTCAAGTGTACAGTAAGCTCTGGGCAAGGCTCTGGCTCCGGTTAAGACTGACTTCTTCAATCTTCAGCTTCTTCATTTCTAAGGTATAGAGAGGGTGTTCAGGAACAAGGCTGAGAACAGAAGGTCGTTCCCGTGAGGATCAGCCAGCTTAAATATCAGAAGGCACTTACAATCAGAGTTACACAATGATTCTCTTTGTCTTCTACAGTGTTTTCATAAAAATATTTTATTTTGGGCCGGAGATTTGGCTCAGTGGTTCCGGGGCCTGCCTCACAAGTGCAAGGTCCTGAGTTCAATCCCTGGTAACCACATACAATGCTGGGGGTGGAGACTCACGCCCACCAGCCATCAATACCACACACCAGAGTGCCGGGCTCACGCCTGTCATCCCAGCACTCGGGAGGCAGAGACAGGAGGATTGCTGAGTTCGAGGCTTGCCTGGGCTCCATAGTGAGCTCAGGGCCAGCCTGAACTACAAAGCGAGACCCTGTCTCAAAAAAAAAAAAAAAAAAAATATATATATATATATATATATATATTTTATTTTATAAATATACAAATATCTACACTAAATCATCAGATGCTTTTTTTCAAATCTGGCAGCTTTAGATATAGTTCTCAGAAAAACATATGATATGTAAAGAGAGAGGTGATCAGACAAAACCATCCCTTCCTTTTGCAGCTATTCCTCATAACATGTAAAGTGTTCTCTCCTCTAAAGGGGCAACACTCTGATACTGTTAATATATTTTGGAAGATAAAAGAGTGAGATTACAAATATAGAGCAAAAGAATTATAAAAACCTAGAGAGTTAAAGTTCACACAAGTATTGAGCGGTTTTTATTTTGTAAAATAATTTCCATATTAAGTAACAATAACAAATGGGAGGTTCTGGCAAAAGATAATATTTTTCTGTCCTTGAACACTTCACAGAGGGCATTCAATGACTCATAATTTTGCTCTGACTTCAAAACACTTAACTATATCTCTCGATTACTGCTAACTCCCACAACACATAGGTGTGAATAGTCTTTGTTTTAATATTAAGTTATTAGTGCTTCTTGAAAACACCTAATAAGAAAACAACTGCTAATTTCATTTGTATCCAGTCTAACTTCATTCCTTCAACTTAATTTTCCAACCTCCAGTTTGGTAAATAGTACATGCTGTCTTGATTTTGACCTGCAAATAACAAGCTGTCATTTGTGAATTCCTCCCTAAATTAAAGATAATTAGAAGTGCTCATTCTCTTGTAATTAATGCTTAGGAGAGAACTGGGACATCAAATGTTTTTGGATTACTATTTGTCATTCTAAAATAATGCTGACATTTGATTGTCGTGCTAAACTCTTCTGAACGCTCAGTTATCAGGCATCTAATATGTGGGCACTTGTGCTGGCCCAGAAATGTTTAGTACAGATGTTCAGAATTAAGGCTAAGGAGAGAAGAGGACAGGAATGCCGTGGCAAGAGTGGCCTGAGGCATCGTCTTGAAGTGGATCGTGGCAATCTCTGCTGCCGAGGTCTCATTCCGCTTCTATGACTTCTGTGTTTGGAGATATTTGGGACCTTTGCTTCTGTCTCCCTAAAGCCACGAGGCCCTGCTCATCTGGAGCTTATTACACCTCCGACCTGTTCTCTTCCTTCCAAGGTAAAGAGGAATTAGTTCTTCCTCACCCACAGGAGAGGGTCTAGGCCACACTGAGCTCACCTTCAATTTTTCAGTAACATTTATTTGAATAGCTTCCTTCTGCCGTCAGGTCTAAAGCAAAGGTGACGCACTGATAGTTGATAACACTTCTGACTCATTTCTACAGGATGACAGGGTCATTTTTGATTAATGTATCCAATTTCAGGGAAATTTTCCAGCGAATTTAAATCTGCTTCTTTTGATTTATCAGGATTGGGTTTGTAGCTAGTCTTAGACCACCTGTGGAAAGCCCCAGGCTGGATTTGCAAAGCACCACTACAAAAAGGGCTGCGGGGCTTGACTCTTAGTTTTAACCCCTTACTTGAGTAATGAGTATTTCGCCTAATTTTATCTTGTGTCTAACGGCCAACTTGCCATGTCCCCTTGGCCAGTGTGACTCCCAGTTCCTTCAATAGCTCACATGTCCTCTTTTGGGAATACAGTAATTTCCCAGGATTTTTCTGACAGTATAGAGGCTACAGACTTCGGTTTTAAGCAGTAGCTTCTTACGTTAGTTTCTCTCTTTCCCTTTTGCTCTCTCTTCTTATGGCTTCAGGTATCTGTTGGTTATTTTCACATCCTTGTTGACAAATGTCCGTTGACCTCTATTGCTCATTTTAAAATCAGGTTATTTATGTTTAGTTATGTATTCTGCATATTAACCTCTTGTAAGATGGACAGAGCACAAATATTTTCTGTTGTGTGGAATGTCTCTACTGTCTTGTTTCCCTTAATCTGAGGAAGTATAAGTTTGATATGACTCATCTACTTTGCCCTTGTTTCCTATGCTTTCAGGATCTTTCACACCTAAAATACTGCCCAATCCACGTCCTGAAGCATTTCCTCTGTATTTTCTTCTACAAGTTCAATGGTTTCAGGTCTTACATTTTGTGTTTAATTCATTTTTTAAAAACTGGTGAGAGACCCGGCTACTGATTAATAATTTTTATAGTTTTGGTTAAAATTGTAAGATCATGTTCCACATATAAGACCATATTATTTGATAGCAGCAACAAGTTGACTTCTTTTATTTTTCTAATTTGACTGTCATTTCTTTCTCTTACCTTATTTCCCTGGTGTCTATTCTGACAATTTTAAAATAAAAAGTGAAGAAAATGTACATCCTTCTCTCTCTCTCTTTATATTTTAGAGAGATGGTACCACTCAATTTAATGTTACTTGCTTTCTTACTATAATGACCTTTATTTCTTATGTGCTTTCTATTCCTAGTTTGCATATCATTTTATAAAGTCATATTGAATTTTACCAAATGCTTTCTTTGCATCTATTGAGGTAATCATATTGTTTTGCCCTATTTCTATTGATGTGGTATTATATTTATAGCTTACTTTGTATTGAATCTTTCTTGTATCTTTAAGATAAATTTTGATCATGGTGAAAAATCTTTTCAATATGGCATTAGATTTAATTTATCAGTGTTTTGTTGAGGGTTATTGTATTTATGTTCATCAAGAATACTGAATTTGTCTGAGGCCTCTGATTACTCTTTCCTTGTCTGGTTTTGCTATCAGTATAATGCTTACACCTCATAGAATGAATTTGAGAGATTTCCTTTCTATTTTTCCTTGCTTTGGAGATCTTTAAACATTTCATTAGGGGCAGGTCTACTGGTGATACATTATTTTTTATTTACTTAAGAAAGACTTATTTTCCTTCCTTTTTTTTTTTTGCTTTTTTTTTTGGAGACAGGGTCTCGCTTTGTAGTTCAGGCTGGCCCTGAGCTCACTATGGTGCCTAGGCAAGCCGCCGCGAACTCAGCAATCCTCCTGTCTCTGCCTCCCGAGTGCTGGGATGACAGGCGTGAGCCACCACGTCCGGCATTGTGGTATGCGGTGTTGATTGTTGGTGGGTCCACGCCCAGCATTATATGTGGTTACTGGGAATCGAACTCAGGTCCTTTGCGCTTGTGAGGCAGGCGCCAGAACCACTGAGCTAACCCTCCGGCCCCCTTCCTTCCATTTTTGGAGAGTAATTTCACTGGTAACAAGTGTTTTGGTTGGTGATTTGTTTTTCTTTCAACACTTTATACCATACTCTATGCTATATAGTGTTCCTTGTTTCCTAGAACACAGCACCTCCTAAACATTTGGGACCCCTTAAGTGGTAAGTGCTTTTTCTTGATAGGATAATTAGGATAATTAGATGATTGGTAGATGGGAGCTCATAGATAGCTTCAAGATGGGAAGTTGATGCTAGGGGAGCCAAGCATAAAGTTCAAGAACTG
>PVIC010036202.1:0-18680 GCA_004025085.1 Thryonomys swinderianus
AAAAAAAAAAAAAAAAAAGAGAGAGAGAGAGAAGGAAAGTGTAAAACTCAGAGCAGAAATCAATGAAATGGAAACTGAAAGTACAACGCAAAGAATCAATGAATGAAGGAGCTGGTTCTTTGAAAGAATTTAAACAGAGAAAGGAAAGGAAGGGGAAGGGAGGAGAGGGGATAAGAGGAAAGAAGCCAAGTTTAGCCAATCTTATTCTAAGAGGAAATATTGTAGTTAGAATTGAAAATCACAACAGAATTACAGAAAATTATTAGCAACTACTTCACAAACATGTATGTCAAACAACTGGAGAACTCAGAAGAAACTGACAGATTCTTAAATAGATATGAATTGCCAAAAGACAAATCTTGAATAGTAACACTACCAAAATGAAACTGAAGCAGTGATTTCAGGGGAAAAAAATTAAAAACTACCAACTAAGAAAAGCCCAGTACTTGATGAATTCAGAGTCAAATTCTACAAGAGCTTCAGGGAAGATCTAACACCAACATTCCTCAGATCTTCTAATGAAATCCAGAGGGAAGGAGTACTTCCAAAATCATTCTTACAAGCTAACATTATCCTCATCCCCAAACCAGGTAAGGATCCAACCAAAAAAACTACTGTATAGGTCAATTTCTCTAATGAACATATATGCAAAAATCCTTAAAAGGATATTAACAAACAGAATGCACCAAATCATCAAAAAGATCATACCCCATCACATGACCAAGTAGGCTTAATCCCAGGGATCCAAATATGGTTTAACACATGCAAATCAATAAATGTAATCCATCACTTAAATAGAAGGAGCTGAAAAATCACATAACCACATAATGTAGAATGAGACCTTTGGCAAAATCTAACATCCATTCATGACAAAAACCCTGAAGAAAATAGGTAGACTATCATTATCTCAACATCATAAAAGCCATTTATGACCAAAATGCTGCCAATATCATATTAAATAGGGAAAAGCTACTCCCCCTAAAGTCCCAGTTCAAAAACAGGCATCTGATATGAATAGACATTTCTCAGATGAAGTAGAAGCAGCAAATAAGCATATGAAGAAAACGTTCAACATCACTGATCATTTAAGAGATGCAAATTAAAACAACACTGAGATTTTATCTTACTCCACAAAGAATGGCTGGTATCATGAAATCAACCAACAACAAATACTGGTGGGCCTAGGGAGAGAAAAGAACCCTTCCCACTATTGATGGGAATGTAGACTGGTGCAAACACTGAAGATTACTGTGGAGATTCCTCAAAAAATAGGATTAGAGGGCCAGAGATTTAGCTCAGTGGTTCCAGCACCTGCCTCGCAAGCGCAAGGTCCTGAGTTCGATCCCGGTAACCACATACAATGCTGGGCGTGGTGACTCATGCCCACCAGCAATCAATACTACATACCACAGTGCAGGGTGTGGTGGCTCATGCCTGTAATCCCAGCACTCAGGAGGCAGAGACAGCAGGATTGCTGAGTTCGAGGCTTGCCTGGGCTACACAGTGAGCTCAGGGCCAGCCTGAACTACAAAGCAAAACCTTGTCTAAAAAAAAAAAAAAAAAAAAAATAGGATTAGAGGTCCCATTTGACCCTGCTATTTCCCTGCTAGATATATATACAATAGAATTAAAGATTCACATCTCATTTCTCTGGTATGACAAACTGAAGTTGTAAATGTGTTCTAGAATGCATGATCAATATTGTGAAAGAGTAAATACTCAAAGGGAAATGGGGTTTTGGGGGTAAATAATGAGGAAAGAAAAAATTGATGGTTAAAAAAAGGAAACAAAGCTTGTGTATATTGGGGCAGGGGGGTGGTAGGGTGGGTACAGGAAGGGGAAAACTGAGAATTAAGTTGTATCATATACTGGTACAATTTCTCAGTGTGGAGTGTAATTGTGATGTGTACATATAACATACCAATAAAATATATCAATAAAAAAATAAAGTAAAAGAGATTCACATCACAGTAATATATGTGCACCCATGTTTATAGCAGCTTAGTTTGTGATAGCTAACTCTTATAAAAGACCCAAATGCCCATCAACAGGAACCTGGATAAAGAAAATGTGTTTTTTTATATATATAAAATGGAGTATTACTGTGAGATAAAGAATAAGTTTTAGTCATTTATACCCAAATGGACATACCTTGAGGACATACTCATAAGTGAAATAAATAGGACACAGATGTTTAAATACCATATCATTCCTCTGATATGAGAAACTAAAGGTTCAAATAAGTTCTAAAATACATGATAGGTATTGTGAAATAGGAAGAAAATGTTCAAAGGAAAAGGTGGATAGGGGCTAATAAAGAAGGGAAAGAAAAAAAGGAAACAAAGCTTATGTATATGGGGGGTGAGGAGTTGTAGGGAGGGCAGGGGAATGGGAAAAACTGAGAATCAAGATGCAATGTCAATTGTGATCATAATGTATATATAAAATGTACCAATAAAATCAATTTTAAAAATAATAAGAAATAAATAA
Source organism: Thryonomys swinderianus (assembly GCA_004025085.1). Classification (NCBI taxonomy): domain Eukaryota; kingdom Metazoa; phylum Chordata; class Mammalia; order Rodentia; family Thryonomyidae; genus Thryonomys; species Thryonomys swinderianus. The sequence goes on from PVIC010036202.1 coordinate 2,491, forward strand.
TATATAAATGGGGAAAAACTGCACACTGCCACTCTAAAATCAGGAACAAGATAAGGATCCCATTATAACCACTACTGTTCAACATAGTCCTTGAAACATTAGCCAGAGCAATCAGGCAAGAAAAAGAAATAAAAGGGACATATATAAAAAGAGATGAAGTCAATATATTATTATTGGCAAATAACATGACAATTTATTTACAAGACCAAAATACCCCTAGAATAAATAACCAAATGAAGCAGTATAGCAGGATACAAAATAAACACACAAAAGTCAACAACATTCCTATACACTAGTAATGAACTCAGAGAAAAAGAAACTAGAAAAAAAAAATACCATTCACAATAGCATCAAAAAATTAAAACTTAGGTATTAAACAAACTAAGCAAAGACTTCTATAATAAAAATGCTATCACACTGAAAAAGGAAACTGAGAGTATCCAAAATGGAAAAATATCTCCCGTAGGCAGAATCAACATAATCAAAATAGCTAAAACTTCTAAAACTGATATACAGATTTAATGCAATCCTAATAAAAATGCCAATGACATTTCTCACAGAGCTAGCATAAACAATCCTAAAATTTTCTGGAATCATGGCAGACCCAGAAAAGCAAAAGCAATCATGGGTAACAAAAGCAAAACAAGTGACATCACAGTCCCAGACTTGAAGATATTATATAAAGCTGCATTAATTAAAATAGTATCGCACTGGCACAAAACACATACATGATCAACAGAACAGAAGAAGCAGAAACAACCCTAGGCACATATACCTATTTAATCTTTGACAAAAGCATCAAAAACACAACTAAAAGAAAGACAATCATCTTAATAAATGGCACTGGGAAAGCTGGATATTCACAGGCAGATTAAATGTAGACCCACATATCTCACCACACACTATACTATAATCAAAATGGATCAGGGCCAGAGGGTTAGCTCAGTGCTTCCGGTGCCTGCCTCGCAAGCACAAGGTCCTGGGTTCGATCCCCGGTAACCACATACTATGCTGGGCGTGGAGACTCACCCCCACCAGCAATCAGTACCACATACCACATACCACATACCGCAGTGCCAGGCGTGGTGGCTCATGCCTGTAATCCCAGCACTCGGGAGGCAGAGACAGGAGGATTGCTGAGTTCGAGGCTTGCCTGGACTACATAGTGAGCTCAGAGCCAGCCTGAACTACAAAGCGAGACCCTGTCTCAAAAAAAAAAATGGATCAAAGATCTAACTATTAAAACACAAACAACTTCTGGAAGGTAAAACAGATACAACTCATGAAAACATAGGCATAGGAAAGGACTTTCTGAACAGAATCCTAAGGGCACAAGAGTATTAAACTATCTCACTATTTTTTTTTTTTTTTTGAGACAGGGTCTCACTTTGTAGTTCAGGCTGGCCCTGCACTCACTATGCAGCCCAGGCAAGCCGCCACGAACTCAGCAATCCTCCTACCTCAGCCTCCCGAGTGCTGGGATTACAGGCATGAACCACCACGCCAGGCACTGTGGTATGTGGTATTGATTGCTGGTGGGCGTGAGTCACCACGGCCAGCACTGTATGTGGTTACTGGGATCAAACTCAGGACCTTGCGCTTGCGAGGCAGGCGCTGGAACCACTGAGCTAAATCTCCGGCCCCATCTCACTAATATTTTTATACTGATTAGTTGTTAAAACAAATATTTTGAAATTAGTAATTAATATGGCTACCAGAAAATCAAAACTACATGTGTAGCTTACATTATATTTCTATAGGACAATGCTGATCAATAAACTAGTAATCATAAATGTTTACTAAACTATTTCCACATCAAATGTTCATGTTTATTGTTTATAAAGCACCATAAAATCTAGTGATAACAGCTAACCAAAATTTTCTTTATTCTTGGTGTGTAGAATAGATTATATTCCCTTATCTATATCTAGATTCTTTCCTTTCTGCTATCTTCCTCTAACCTTAAAATGTTGAATACATTTTTTCTTGTTTGTTTTAAGATAAGGCCTCTCTACACAGTCCAGACTGACCTTAAACTCATTATGTAGCCCAGACTGGCCTCAAACTTTCAGTAATCCTCCTACTTCTGCTTCCCAGAGTAGTGAAATTACAGGCATGAGCCACCATATCTAGCACAATGTTGAATAAATTCTGTAGTATGTCACCTTCTCCAATTTCTCTCCAAATCCCACTCAGGTTACTGGCTTTGAAACATTAATCTTCTGTCCCTAATGACTACCACAATTAGAGAGAAAGAAAGGGGCATGCAGGTGATCTCTAAAAGGCAAAATGTGTTAATGCGAAAGGTTTGGTTTCTGTATCAAATACCAAACATGAATCTTGCCTCCCATTGTGAAAATTTTTCATACTTTTCTTGTCTGTACAAAGAGTAAATATTATTTTCATTAAATATTAAACTACTATTTCATTTAATATGTAATATTAAAAGATCAATTCCATAAACTATTGTGACATAATATAAGAAAAGCATTTAGGATAATAGTACCTGAGATTGTCATTGTTACTACATTTCCCTTTCACCACACTCCCTGAACTTGATATTCTCCTCTTCCTAAGCCTAGAGGATTATTAATCCACAACATCTCATGCTCAAGATTGTACTATATCCAATGAAATGTAAAAATATAGAACAGAAGCAGAGAGAAGTCATTCAGACCTGACAAAAACAAAGAGCTCCAAATACTAGAACCCATAAGAAAATAACTGGCACCACATAATAGAAAAATGTCTCATTATGGCAAGGAATTACTAAATTCCTTGCTAAATTGCTAAATCTCAGAAACTTTAAAAAGAGTCTTCACAGAGGATTATCATGGGTATTTCTAAATTCTTCCTTCTAATCTTCGATGCCTTCTAAAAGTATCTAATCCAGAGGCCAAAACCTAGAACTTATTCCACTGTCAACACATCTAGTCAAAAACTGTACATTTTGAGGTACTATTACTTAAGCAGTTGATTTCTGACTGTACATCAAACAAACAAACAACAAGCTCTCATCTATAGCTATTGGAAAGCCCAAGTATGTCTGTATGTCTTAATATGGAAACTTTTAGTCCAAGATCATTTTGGTCATGGGTGACAAACTTCACAGCATGCCACTGCACATCAGAGGTTCTCTCAGAGACACCTGTGTGTAAATAAAAAGATGGTGAAGACAAGTTTTTGATAATAAGCTAAATAAAACTAAATAAAACTAACTTACTTTATTTTTCTTATCTTACTGAAGTCTCAAATTTTTACTTTGCTTCATTAATTCTTTTAATCAAGTTGGTTTTCCTTTTTTCTTTCCCAATTAGTTATATCTTCATCAAAATGACTGTCAAATTTTTCATATCTTCTCTAATACCTATAAATGAATAGACATTTCTAAATTAATGCAATTTTTTAAATAGCTCTTATTCTTTCTTAATGTTTCAACCCTCTAAAATGGTTTCTGTTCAATTTTACCCTCAAAAAATAACCCATTGTGTAAATACACACTCTCCTGATATTCCCACTAGACTAATATGAGAAAATATCCAGCAGTTCCTCTATAAAGGCACTTTCAATAATCAGTAAGCATTAGCTGCGTCCAAAATTATAAAAGCAAAGTTAACTTGCCCCAGAGTTCATATTTAGGAAGATCTATAAACCTGCTATTTAATCATGACTTAAGGTAATTCATTCCACTGCTCTGTTTTCTAATGTATAATAAGAAAGATGTTCTAGTTCTTTGGAATTCCTTTAAAATATAAAAAGTTGTTAAGCCTAGGGTTTTAAATCCAATTTTACTTCCCCTCCAAGAGGTGATTTATTATTTTAATGCATGTGTTTGTACTTTATCTACTCACATTTACTTAAAGGTAGAAACCTTGTTCTTTTAGCTCTGAACCTTTATCACTGGGAACATGGTCCTATGCAAATATAGGATATTTCACTTGGTGTTCTAACTGAAAGTTTTACATTGTTAGCCCCAGCAGAATACTTCAAATTTCTCTGTGTGATTCATCAACAAGTTCCTAATAAGCTTTTGCAGGTATTTCCAACCAACTTATAATAATGTCACCATTAGTTCAAATGTATTCCTCTAAGTAGGTTCAGCAAATATCTGGGTCTTGATTAAAAAGAAAATCACTAAACTTTGTGGAATATATGTATATCTATAAAATCCAATGCAGATACCTGTTGAGAAAAATCATTCATGCATACAGCAATAGGAAAAATAAAAGTTTCCAAGAGCCTTAATAAAAAGACATATGTAATCACTACATCTGCATGCCACTAAACATATGCCAATGCAGTATAGGAATCCTGAGCTCATCAAAATTTTCACAACTAAATTTGGGTTGTCTGGGGTGAGGGAAGGATACAAAATTGGAGTAAAGAGCCTTTTACACCCTCTATTTTCACTAAAACTGAAATTGTAATTACAGTTGTTCTAAAACGGTTCTTGAAATTACTTTTTTTTTTTTTTTTGAGACAGGGTCTCACTTTATAGTTCAGGCTGGCCCTCAGCTCACTATGTAGCCCAGGCAAGCCTGGAACTCAGCAATCCTCCTGCCTCTGCCTCCCGAGTGCTGGGATTACAGGCATGAGCCACCACGCCCTGCACTGTGGTATGTGGTATTGATGGCTGGTGGGCGTGAGTCACCACACCCAGCATTGTATGTGATTACCAGGATGGAACTCAGGACCTTGCGCTTCCAAGGCAAGCACTGGAACCACTGAGCTAAATCTCTGGCCCTGAAACTAATTACTTTTAAAAATAATAATCAAGCTCAGCGCCTGTGGCGTCAGTGGCGAGCTGAGGCGGAGGCAGGCTGCGGCAGCGACAGCGGCAGGGGCAGCGGTGCCATGGCAGGGCTCACAGGATCCCTGCTGTCTTGGTGATCCCAGGCTGACAGCCAGAGAGCACAGCGGCTCAGCTTCTGGAGAGAGGGTTGAAGAAAGCTGAGGGCAGCCACCTGCACCCACTGGCTCCCATTAGGTCGGTTCCTGCAGCAGTGCCGAGCAGCCTTGGCAAAGGCCCTGCCCAGGAGAGATCATGCATTGCCTCCAGTGGATGCTGCCTGTCCTCCTCATCCCCAAGCCCCTCAACCCTGCCCTGTGGTTCAGCCACTCCATGTTCATGGGCTTCTACCTGCTCAGCTTTCTCCTGAAACGGAAGCCTTGCACAATCTGTGCCTTGGTTTTCTTGGCAGCCCTATTCCTCATCTGTTATAGCTGCTGGGGAAACTGTTTCCTGTACCACTGCACCAATTCCACGCTTCCAGATTCAGCACACGACCCTGGTGTTGTGGGCACCTAATGGCTATCCTGTTAGCTTTCCAAGGACGCAGAGGAAGACAGGAGGGGAGGCATTGACATAGGTCATAAAGCATTGGAGTTTCAAATCCCGTGGCCCTGCGGGTATCACATTCCTGATGGTGCCTTTTTGGCCTGTGATGTTTTATCCTTATAATGTGAATAATGGCACTGACCGGTGCTTTTATTGTAGAGTCCTATAGTTGTGTGTGGTCTTGTGGTCGTGCATGTTCTGTCCTCATCTGGGTCCTGGCTGGCAGAATGGCTACCCCCTCACCTCATTAATGTGAGGAGTCTATACCCATCCTAGTCAACCATCTTGGCTTGGCCTGGGCAGATAAAATGCCAGTCTCATGTCGCCTCTGCGACCCTCCCCTGTCAGAATCTCCCTCCTTCCCAGAGTGTTACTGACTCCTCAGCCCTCTCCTGGTTTCCCTTTAGTTCCTTCTACTCCTTTCCTTTTTTGGGGAGCCCCTGTCCACCACAGGGCTTGTTTTGTACTTATCTCGAATTTGAAGAGATTGCTGATGCCCAAGAACCTCGCTTTTTCATCCTTCTTCCCCTGTTCAGCAGGCTAGACAGAGAAAGAAGTGTGTGTGTGTGTGTGTGTGTGTGTGTGTATAATACATATAAGTATATGTATACATATACACATAGATGTTGCTCTTTCACCTGGGTGTCTGGACTCATGCTTTCCAAGCCCAGCCTTGCTTCCTTCTCTCTTCCTCCTGCCTTTCTCAGCCATCCTGAGAGAGGGGCCTCCTCGTGTCTCCTGTGCATGTTCTGCAGGATGGAGGTACAATGTGTTCATATAGACCTAGGAGTACCCAGCTGAGTGAATGGAAAAGTATTTGTGCAATTCATAGGAACCACGATCCCCTTGACAGGTGTTTGAATATTTTTTGATGTGCCCTGCGTGAGTGTATGTGTGTATGTGTGTGTGTATAAATACATGTGTATATTTCTTTTAAAGAAACTTTACAGAATATGTTCTGGTTTGGAGATTTAGCAGTAGCTAACTGTGGTAGGTGCTGCTACAGCTTTTATTTAGCATGGGGATTACCGAGTGACCAACATGCTGGACTCTGAGTTGATCCAGAAAAGACACAGGGAAACAGTGGTCATCATCCTCCGGCCCAGAGCCTCTTCCTTCCTGCGCATATAAACTGTACTTCGAGAAGAACACACAGGAAGACTTGGTGACTGTCACTTAGTTTTTTTCTCTGTGCTTCAGTAACAAGTGTTGACAAACAAGACTTTTGCCTGGCCCCTATCCACTGGGGATCAGTATGATTGTCCTTCCAGTTGGAACCATCCCTCTCTCCTGTCAGAGGAGGCAGGGAGGTGGCCAGGCAGAGGACAGAACTGGAGCCAGTCCATCTAAGGAATGGGACTGCAAGGCCGCACTTGGGAAACATTTGGACTGCTATTCTAGAGCTTTTTCTTCTGGTGTGTTTGTTACACAGCTGTTTGAAATGTTTAATAAAGCTTGATAAACGTTAAAAAAAATAATAATAATCAAAAGTATGTTTACTGAACTAAAAATTTGATAGAAGAATGCCTTCACAGTTGAAAACTATTTTTAACTATATAAAATAATATTGTTTCACTTTGTTTTGTTTTTGAGATAGTGTCTCCCTGTGTGGTTCAGGCTAAAAAAGCCAATGACAGAAAAATCTGGTGCAAAAACACTTTGAAAAAACAGATTTTTTTCTACTGGTCCTGTCACTGTCCTCATAACCCTACAAAAACTCCCCTATCCTTCTCCAAATCAGAACTGTCCCTTAGACCTTTTCTACTTACAGCTCGGCACTTGCTAACAGTGTTTTGATTCATTGTCTTCCAAAGTAGGAAGTTCCAGGTCAACACAGCAGGAATTTGCTTCATTTTTGACCTCTTGATGGAGTTTAAGATAACTACAAGCACCACTTCGGTGTTCATGACATATTAATCTTTAAAAAAAGAAAGAAAGAAAGAAAGCAGGGATCATCTCAATAGACAAGCAAAAAAAAATGGCAAAATTCAGCAGCAATTCTTGAGTTTTTAAAGTTTCTGCCAACTACAAATAGTAAGATCTTCCTCAACATTATAAAAGGCAAGTTGGAAAATCTATAATTAACATTATAATTAATTATAAAAGAATGGCTGCTTTTCCCTTATGCTTAGAACCAAGATTATAAAATGTTCACTCTTATCATTTTCATTCAACATTATACACTAGAAATTCTATCCAGTGAAATCAGACAAGAAAAAGAAATAAAAGGCATTAGACTGAAAGAGAAGAAATAAAACTCTATTTACAGAACACATGTTTGTCTAATGACTTTAAGAAAAGCCATTAGAACTAATAATAAATTTAGCAAGGTTACAGCATACAATGTGAATATATTAAAAAATTATATTTGTATATGTTAGTGATAAACAATTAGAATTGAACTTTTAAATGTCATTTTATAAAGCTTCAAAAATACAAAATATTTAGGGATATATCTGACAAAATATGGGAAAGATCAGTAAGTACACTTAAGACCAAAACACTCTGCTGAAAGAAACTGAACATCTAAACAAATGACACCTTATTCATGAGTCAGAAGAGTCAATGTTACAATGACAATTCTCTCCAAATATATCTATTTTCAATGCAATCTCAACCAAAATAGTAGACTTCTAAAAAGATTTACAAACTGCTTCTAAAATTCAGATAGCAATTCAAATCCATAAAATAATTTTAAAAGAAACAATTTAGCATAAAGAATCATTAATTACAAGACAAGGTTGGAAAAACAACTAATAAATGAGAAGCAAAGAGAACTCTAAAGCAAGAAAAGCCAGTACTCCCCAGCGTTGAGATAGATCAGCAAAGCAAGAGTTTCCAACAGGCGCAGACTATCTCACAACTGAAATGTATGTAGATCTTGCTTCCACTGATAGGTGAAGAAGCTGCTCTAAAGCTGCTCCAACATAACTTGCTAGAAATCTCTATGAAGAACCTGAGAGAAACTTAAAAGCTATTCACACAAGTGTTCCACCAAGACACTCTGTCATGAGCCCACCTGAGAGTACAAGAGAAGCTGGCAGCACTGGATTACTGGCTCCTGGGCACTGCTGCCCTCTAAACACATCAGGACCCTCGTACTGTAAAGACACTCAGGCTGAAGAACCCACATGTGCTGATCCTAGGAAAGAGGAGGATGCTGCTAAGTCTGCCAGCCACACACTCAAAATGGAAGAAACACTCCTCTGATCTGTCTCTTCAGTGGTCTCTATAGATAAAGCTTCACACTGTGCAGCTGGAAAAATGTTTCAAAGGGTCTGACCCATTTTCACAGGTCAGGGTACATTTGGAGCTGAGGAGCGATACATCAATAATCAGCACAACTACCAAAATTATTATGAGAAAAAAACAAGCTGGTTAACAAAACCTGACTTAAAAGGCCACAGTAATAATACCTGTCAGACAGACAGATGAAAGGGACAAAACACAAAAAATAAACCCATGCAGTCATAATCAATGGACTCTTAACAAAAGTCAATAGGATAGCTATTTCAACAACTGATACAAGGACAACCTGAATGTTATGCAAGAAAACAGGCCCTCTAAGAAATTTCTGTTCCCTGTTTAAAAATGCCCAAATGTGTTACAGTACTAAACATAAAACCACAAGCTGTCCAGAAGAAAATCTTTATGCCCTTGTATTAAACAAATATATCTTAGAAGTACAAAAACATGATTTATACAAGAACTAATGGAAAACCTGGACTTTATTAAAATTAAAATGTGTGCTCTTAAACAAGATAGGGTTAAGAGAATAAACACAGTCCAAGGGAGGGAAACCTCTGCAAAGCAGACACCTAATCAAGGACTTTTATCAAGAACATATAAAGAGCTCTCAAGGCTCAAAAGTAACAAAACGAAGAATTCAATTAAAGTAATAATGCAGCCTAACACCATGGAGCTCACTTCTAAGTCTGGAAGAAGGACTGAAGATTCCAGCCTACCATGGACAACTCAGTGAGACCCTACACTGGAGTGAAAAGAAAAAGAAAAAGAAAAAAAGGTGGTGGTGATAAAGGGTGCTATTTGTTTTTTCCCTAGCTTCCTTGTAGAAGGTGCTTAGGGTTTCCCCCCCCATTCTTCTGTTCATTGATTATACAGATTAATGGGTTTCATTTTTACACATATCTTTCTTTGATCATTATGCCCCCATTTCATCTCTGCCTTGCCCTCCTACTCATCTGGGTAAAAGATTTAAAGAGATTTAAAAATAATAATCATAGCAAGTGGTAAAGCATGGAACTCTCATATATTGCTGTAAGAACAAAAATGATGCTTGCCTGGGTACCATAGTGAGCTCAGGGCCAGCCTGAACTACAAAGCGAGACCCTGTCTCAAAAAGCAAAAAAAAAAAAAAAAAATGATGCAGCCACTCTGCAAAACTATTTAGCAATTTTCTAAAAAGTTATATACATACCTACTTTACTCCTACCTATTTATGATATGAGAAATAAACACAGGTCCATGTAAAAACTTATGAATTAATGAGCATGACAGTTTTACTCATAATACTTAGTAGAAAGAAGCCAAAATGTCCATCAAAAAGTGGATGGATAAACAAATGATGGTATATTCACATGCATTAGTAACCTCCTTATTATACTCAGCCCTACAGGCACCTTTCAGAATATGCTGTGTGATAAAAAGGCATCTCTGGGGGCCGGAGGTTTAGCTCAGGGATTCTGGCGCCTGCCTCACAAGCTCAAGGTCCTGAGTTCAATCCCCAGTAACCACAAACAATGCTGGGCGTGGTGACTCATGCCCACCAACAATCAATACCGCATACCACAGTGCTGGGCATGGTGGCTCACGCCTGTAATCCCAGCACTGGGGAGGCAGAGACAGGAGGATTGCTGAGTTTGAGGCTTGCCTGGGCTCTATAGTCAGCTCAGAGCCAGCCTGAACTACAAAGTGAGACCCTGTCTCAAAAAAAAAAAGGCATCTCTGAAGTATTTTTCCCTTAACATAACTACCGAATGACGGTTTCTCAGCAGAGACACTGGATAGACACTTAAGCAAAAGGGGGCTCTCCTAAGATATCCTGCAGGGACGTGGGGGTGAAGGAGTTTTAGATGTGTGTGCATGAGGATTTCAGGAAAAATCTTGTCCCAACTACCTATGTAAAACAATTCTCTACATCCTTACAGCCTCATCCTAGCAATAAGCTGTCTATCCTCTTTGACATGGAAGCCAGATTCCCTATGTACTCTAAAGGCCTTTTGCTAGCCCAGGAGCCCGTCTTTCTTTACCAGTCCCTACTTAGGTTAATCACAACTGCCTGTAATCAGAGAGACATACATCAAGGAAAATCTAGCACTGCAGTATGGTCCTTTTCAGCACCAAGATTTCTACTACACATTCTTCCTCCAGCTATCAACCCCTCCCTCCTCTGTTGGTACCCAGCAACCTCAGGCTACTGCCAGGTTGTGCAAACCACGACCCTCCTACCATCCAATACACTCAGCTACATCTTCTCCAATGAGGTCTGAATCCCTTCAAACTTCGGCCTCTCTGGGCACTGTCCCTCAACCCTGGAATACCACATAAAGTTTCTTTATATTGTATCTAGAATTATTCATTTATCATAGTTAATAATTCTTGATATTAAACTTCCTATTTAATTATACTAGTCTTTATTTCCAGATTGGACACAAACTGTTACATAAGAGAATACCACTAAATAATAAAAACATGCAACAACATGCGTGAATCTCAAAAATATTATGTTTGGTTAAAAAAAAAAAGTCATCCATCACCCCAAAGTACAAACTATAGGTTCCATTTTTCAAAACATCAGAAAAGTATACTGATTTGTACTGACAGATCCTGGAGGAGGAAAGACAGTAGTAAAAGAAGAGATCAGAAAAGAGCAGGAAAAGATCTTGAAATAATAGATGTGTTCACTATCTTAACTGTGGTGATGGTTTATCTCCACAGACAACTTGATGGGCTTGAGATACACCAAGGAGATTAGAAAAGCACATGGCTGGGTGGTCCTGGGAGGCTAACTCGGGGTCTATGCCTCATCCTGAGCTATTCCTCTGGACTCTTCCTTTGCAATGTGCTTTCCAAACGCCATGAATCCAGCAGCTTTCCTCTGCACTGCCCTTTCCTGGTAATTCTGCTGTAGAGCCAGCCCAACCAGACTGAAATTTCTAAAACCAAAAGCCAAACAAACCTTTCCACCTTTAAGTTGTGTACATCAGATATTATGCCCCAGCAGTGAAAAATCTAATAAAGATATATCTATGTCAAAATTAATCAAGTTGTACCTTTCAAATATGTACAATGTTTTGCATGCCAACTATACCACAAAATAATTTTTTTAAAAACCATACTCCCCTCCCCCAATATATACAACACTTTACTCACGACTATCCTGAAAATTAAAATATATACTATAGAATTACAAATCATTTAAAATAGCATTCATGGGATTAATATCCAGTATACAGAAAACTCCTAAAACTCAACAACAAAAACAAAACAAAAATCTTCCTGATTAAAAATGGGCAAGTGGGCAGAGATGAAAGAGGAAAGGGAAGCAAAATAAATTAAGGCATGTACATTCTCATGATAAATGTAATCATTGTGTAGTGCCAGCATATACGAATAAAAACAAACCTACATGTTTTTAAAAAGGAAATCAGTATTTAAAAAGGGGCAGGGCAAAGTTATTTTTCAAAACATCATCAAATGCCCAAGGAGTACATAAAAAGCTACATAATATTCCTACTTTCTAGGGAAATGCAAATCAAAACCGTAAGATACCACTTCGTTTCCATTAAAGTACCTATCATAAAAATAACAAAATCTAAGTGTTATTGAAGATGTGGAAAAATTACAATCTTTTTAAAAGATCTTTCTGATAAAAGCCCTTCTTTGTCCACTGTTTGTATATATTTGCAGTACTAAGGACTTCACAGGAAGTTGGTACATGTACATAACACATCTTAATTCTTTTTCTTCTCCTCCCTCTTCCCTCTCTTTTCTGCCTCCATCTCTTTGGTCACCTTTCCATTTCCAAAAGATGTACTGTATCTCCCTATTTTCTACTGAAATTAGAATCTTGCTCACTGCTGGTAGAAGCATTAAATGATGAGGCAGCAATGGAAAATATTGTTATTTCCTTTAAAAAAAAAAAAAAACAAGAATAAAATTAATACATAATCCAGCAATTCTGCTTCCAAAAGAATGGAAAGCAACATCTCAAACAGATACGTGAATAGTTATGTTCACAATGGCCAGAGATGGACAATCTAAGTGTCCACTGACACAGGAGCAGAAAAAGGAGATGTGATTGTCTTTGTCACTTTCTATTCTCTGGGACAACATTCCCAGCACCCACAATGTAAAGAAGGAAAGGCTTCCTCTGGCTTATGGTTACAGTACACAGGTGGTGGTTCCAAACTGGATGCTTGGAGAAATGTACAGTCACAGCAGACAGGGGTAACTGGGCAAATGGAAGAGCCAGAGAGGCAAATAAACTCTTTCAGGATAAGGCCCTATGATCTACCTCTTCGACCAGGCCCTATCTCCTAGCAATAAACCAGCTGTACCACCCCATTAGACACTACATAATCACCTTCTGCAGGTCCTGCCTCTTAGCACATAAGGCTTTGAGGGACATCTAGATAATAAACCATAATCATGTCACATACACACAATGTAATATTATTCTGCCTTTAAAAAGGAAATAAATCCTGACATATTACACAACATGAATAAGACTTGATGACATTATGTTAAGTGAAATAAGCCAATCATAAGAAGACAAAAACTGAATAACTCTACTCCTATGAATGAAAGTAAAGTAGTGGTTGTCAAATATCAGGGAAAGAGAAATGGGGGAATTATTGTTTAATGGGTACTGAGTTTTAGTTTTGCAAGATGAAAAGGATGTATGAATGGTCTGTAGTAATACTTGCCTGAGAATGTGAATATGCTCCTGCGGGCAGGGAGACCAAAGACCCTGGCTCCACTGTCAGTAGGATCTTCTCCTCGAAGTCATAGGGCATGCTCCTGAACCTTGTTCCATGTCCTAGGCCCCTATCTCCCTCACTCTGCCAGGCCTGCTTCCCCAGACTTTTACCCATAGGGAGACCACAATCCTGACCCCACTTCCCTTCACATTCTATCAGAGCCAACTTTTAGGATGGCAGAGACTTTTAGGGTGGTAGAGGTGGCAGCTGGTGAGAAGGAAGCTGGAAGATGGTCTAGAAACTTCTTTGGTGGAGAAAGTAACTTACGGAAAATCAGAAAGCAGAATTGGCAAGTTACTTTTGCTGGTCACTGGATCCTGAGAACTTCAAATCCCTGGAAGCTTCTGTAGGTTTGTCACCACTGATAACCTAACCCACCTTTCCCCGATCATTATATTTCACTTGCCCCCCACCCCAGAAAAGTTAGGTAAAATCGTTTCAGTATGAGCAGTGTCTCCCCATTCTCCCTTCTGCAGTCCTATTTAAAAGGCAGAAATGGGTCTTAAGAGTTGTGCAGACATAAAGCCAGAGAGAGAATCCCCTCTGCCTCTTCTTCTCTCACAGCTGAGAATTGAGCACCTTCCATGGATAAGTCGATGATGGCCTAGAACTCCCCTGCTGTTCTTTATTTCTTTGAACTTGAGCTGTAATCACCTCCTATTGTACTTAGTTCTAAACAAACTGCTGACTCTTCTAAGAGGCATGGTGTCAAAACTGTCACTGTTATGCTAAACATCTGTATCCTATTAAAAAGATACAGTAGCTAATAGCTACATATGACTATAGAGCACTTTGAGTAATAACTAGTTAAGACAAAGAATAGAGTTTTTAATTTTACTTAAGTACAGTGCTTTATGAACTTGGTTGGTTCCTGGGGGCTGATTCTAACTCAAGTTGGTTGTAAATCAATACAGCTGAGATCTTGATTTTACCTGAGTACACACTACAAATAACAAGAGGCAGATGAATCTTCCATTAACTTAACCCAAGTTGTTCATTTTGTCAAGCCAGTCATACCTTGAGGGTCCACTGTAGCCCTGAGTGGCCACTATATAGACAGCACTGTCTAAAGGATTTCTGGCCTTGAACCATGAACAGCACTCCAGGGGACACCTTCTTTGAAGTCCCTAAGCTAACAAACTACCAGTTATTTATCATTCATTATTTAATGAGTATGCTAAGCACTATCCAGAACATATAAATCCTCTTGACAGATTTCATAGCCCATGTTACCAAACAATCCTACCACCATAAGCAAAATTTTAGCCTTAATTTGTATGTATTCTTCTCAAAGGAATTTTTTGTTTTATTTAGAAAAGTCACTTATAAGAGAGTTAATAATGTATTTACTACTTCAAAAGCCTAATGCTTTTTTTAATGGTTCTTCTTCAATGATGTATACCTTTCACTATTAAAAACATTAACAAGTGGGGCCCACCATGCCGTGCTTCCAGCGGACTAGGGAACGAGCGGGGGCGGACCGGACCCAGCAGCTCCCGGCCCGCCGTGCCGTGTTTCCGGCGGACTGAGGAACGAGCGGGGGCGGACCGGACCCAGCAGCTCCGGGCCCACCATGCCATGCATCTGGCGGACTGAGGAACGAGCGGGGGCGGACCGGACCCAGCACCTCCAGGCCCGCCGTGCCGTGCTTCCAGCGGACTGAGGAACGAGCGGGGGCGGACCGGACCCAGCAGCTCCAGGCCCGCCGTGCCGTGCTTCCGGCAGACTGGGGAACGAGCAGCAGGTGGACCGGACCCAGCAGCTCCGGGCCTGCCGTGCCGTGCTTCCGGCGGACTGGAGAACCAGCCTCGGGCAGACAGAACCCAGCAGCTCTGGGCCCACCGTGCCGTGTTTCAAGTGGACTAAGGTACGAGCGGGGACAGACCGGACCCAGCAGCTCCAGGCCCGCTGTGCTGTGCTTCCAGCAGACTGGGGAACGAGCAGCGGGCAGACCGGACCCAGCAGCTCCGGGCCAGCCGTGCTGTGCTTCCAGCGGACTGGGGAACGAGCAGCGGGAGGACCGGACCCAGCAGCTCCGAGCCCACCATGCCGTGCTTCCAGCGGACTGGGGAACCAGCCTCGGTGGACCGGACCCAGCGGATGCGGCCCCGCCGTGCCGTGCTTCTGGTGGACGGAGGGAGCATCACGCGGACCCTGCTGGAGGGTGCAGTCCATTTCCAGTGGACTGAAGGCTGCCCACCAGCCCACTGTATCCCAGAGTTGTGCAGTGAGGAGTCAGACATAGAGGTAACTCATAAGCTCAAAGTATCCAGTATAGAATCTAACAAACCTTTTATCTTATTTACTGTGTTTAATACCGATATTGGCATTTATTGTATTATGGTAACAAACATGATGTGATTGTTCTGCTCAAATACCTACCATGATGTGTCAGGAGTGAAAACTCTCAAGGGTTATTACACATTCAAGGAGGACCCCCAGGAAAGTGCTGCTTCCAAAGGGCCCCAGATAATAGAAAGAGATCTGCAACAAACATTGTCCTGTCATCAGTCAAAGAAGAGCATTAAAAACAAAGAGTAGAAATGGAAAATACACAAAAAACCAGACACAAAGATCACCACCACAGGGAAATTCAGAGAAAAGGGAAATAGGGCAAACTGAAACTCAAACACCAGGACTCTTGGAGATGGTAACTAAAGCAGATGTAGTAAAATGGAAAGCAGAGCTCATCTCTGAGATCAAAACAGAGATACTGTCCTCAGTGAAAGACTACATTAAAGAAGAGATCAGTGAGATGATTGAATCCAAGTTAGCAGAAGCAATGGAACCTTTTAAACAGCTTCAAGCAGAACTCCAGGGAATGATGAAGGAGAATGAAAGCTTGCGCA
>PVIC010036203.1:0-18684 GCA_004025085.1 Thryonomys swinderianus
TGTTTTTTTTTTTTTTTTTTTTTTTTGAGACAGGGTCTCACTTTGTAGTTTGGGCTGGCTCTGAGCTCACTATGTAGCCCAGGCAAGCTTCAAACTCAGCAATCCTCCTGTCTCTGCCTCCTGAGTGCTGGGATTACAGGTGTGAGCCACCACACCCGGCACTGTGGTATATGGTATTGATTGTTGGTGGGCGTGAGTCTCCACACCCAGCATTGTATGTGGTTTCCGGGGATCGAACTCAGGACCTTGCACTTGCAAGGCAGGCGCCAGAACCACTGAGCTAATCCTCCGGCCCTAGATAGGTATTTTGAATAAAATAGACAATGTTATTGGGATAGAGAGGATGGCACAGTGACGTGATACAGACTACATTGTGTAAGGACGGAGGGCTCACCAGAGGATCTGATGTGTGGGTTGACCCTGCCTAGAGTTGGAGGACCAGGGAAGAGAACGGACAAAATCCATCACAAAATTTAATGTATCACAACGCTACTCAATTCTAGTAATGTGAAGTGTTTCCATTCCTGTTTACTGTAAGTATGGCTAGCGGTTTGCTCTATCCTGAGTCATTTTGGGATCCTGGAAGAGGGCGTGTAAGGTTACTGAAGTACAGTGTGTGCACACAGAAGCTTTTGGGTGATGTGGTGGGTTGACTAAGGGTTAGTTTACATGAAAAGCCCAGCTGACCTGAGTCAGTGTGATTCTGGGAATAGAATACCCACCTGAGGATTATTGCTAATGGCACAAACGGAAAATAGGAGGGATGATGCATGCTATTGATTTTCCTAGAGAAACTTGCCTTTCCCGATAGGCCCCCCTCCCCCAACCAGATTTGGACCTCCTGCCTTACCCACCATGTTGTGCCCAATCCTAAATTTCTGGCCTATGAACCTTCTCCTTCTGAACCAGGCCCGTCCTCTGGTGTGACTGGGCCCACCCATCCTGGGACATAGCCACAGGACTCCCAATAGCTGAGTGGCGCTGGACACACCCTACCCCCCAAAGTCTCCACCCCTTCCTGTAACCTGCCCTGTTGTTGTCTGTTCTTGCCGTCCTTAGCTCTGCTAGGCTATGGCCTTGCTCCTTCTGAGTCTAGGCCACCCCCTGTTGTGACGTGAACCCCCCACGCCCATAGCAGAAGTGCAATGCCCATAACACTCTCCACTTTGTAGACAGGCTCCACCCCTCCCGTGACCCAGCCCAGGTGGCAGAGCTGAGGTGTCCTGGCCACACCCAGCATACATCAGTCTGGTTCCTTCCACGAGCTCACCTGCTCTGCGTCCTCTTGTTTGGACTCTTCCTGTGTCCTGATCAAAGCATTTCAGTCAGCCATGCTTTATACACAGGAGAGAGCCTTCTAGGGGACTCACCACAGAGCGTTGGCTCTTCTCTCTCCTCAGCAGGTGAGGAACCTCCTACCTGGAACTGGGGCTTCCTCCTCAGGACAGGCTAAGGGTGAGCACTTTGGGCCTCATTAACCTGAGGCCTCATCTTCCCACCAACCTCACCACAGGCCTCCTCAGGGCAAAGCCTCACCTTCCCAACATGCCCACCCCAGCCTTGCAAACCCCAGGTCTCACCTTTGTGCCAAGCATGCGCAAGGCCTGTCCAATCCTAGGCTTCACCTGCCAAGCCTGCCGCA
The DNA here is from genome assembly GCA_004025085.1 of Thryonomys swinderianus. Classification (NCBI taxonomy): domain Eukaryota; kingdom Metazoa; phylum Chordata; class Mammalia; order Rodentia; family Thryonomyidae; genus Thryonomys; species Thryonomys swinderianus. Next base: position 1,643 of record PVIC010036203.1, read on the forward strand.
GGCTTACAAATGCCAGGTTTACCTTCCACCAAGTATACTCCAGCCTCAAAAACTACAGGCCTCAACTTCCTGCCAACCCCACCCCAGACTTCACAATCACCGGGCTTTACCTTCCTGTCACACTCACCCCAGGCCTCTTAAGTCCCCTTGCCCTGGTCCTCACAAACACCAGGCCTTAACTTCCTGTACATGCTGGGCCCACTACACACATCCAGATCCCTCCTTACTTGCTGGATCTCACACTCCTGCTGCTCAGCATAAGAGGTGCCTGGGCAGCTGCAGTTGGTGAGGTGGGTCAGGCTTGGCAGCAGGGTGAGGTCTTGGGCTGGTAAGGCCTAGGACAGACTTGGCAGAAAGGTGAGGCCTGTGACTGATTGGGGCAGTGGCATGTTTCGTAGGAAGGTGAGGACTGGGCATGTGAGCCTGGGTGGGCTTGACACAAAAGTGAGGTTTGTTACTGTTAAGGCCTGTGGCAGGCTTTGCAGGAAGTTGAGGCCTCAGAAAGGTTAGGCTTATTGCTGGATTGAGGGAAAAGGGATGCCTGGGGTTTGTAAGGTTGGAAATGCTAGGCCAGAAGGAGAGGACTAGGACTGGTCAGATGTATGGCAGGCTTGGTGGGAAGGTAAAGCCTGGGACTGGTGAGGTCTACGGCAAGTTTGGCAGGAACGTGAGGCTGTGATGGGCTCTGTAGGAAGGAGAGGACTGGACTTGTGAGGCCTGGGGCAGGCTTGGCAGCAATGTGAGGCCTGGGACTAGTGAGGCCTTGGCAGGAGGATGAGGCTGGTGATTCGTGAGGTATATGGCAGACTTTACGAGAAGGTGAGGCTTTGGACTAGTGAGGTCTATGGTGAGTCTGGTGGGAAAGTTCGGGCTGCTGTTGTGAGGTGGTGGTGAGCTTGGCAGGGAGGCGAGGCCTGGGAAGGGTGAGGCTTACTGCTGACTTGATGAGAAAGTGACAGTGCGGTTTGTAATGCTGGAGCAAGCTAATTGGGAAGGAGAGTACTGAGACTTCCAGACTCCTGGCAGGCTTAACTTGAATGTGAGGCCTGTGATAAATGTTGTCTGTGAAGAGTTTGGTGGCGAGGTGAGGCCTGTGATTTGTGAGGCATGTAGCGAGCCTCATAGGAAGGAGAGGCCAGAGACTGGTGAGGTCTGTGGTGAGAATGGCAGGAAGATGAGACCTGGGGCTTGTGAGGCTGTGGTGGGCTTAGCAGGAAGGTGAGTCTTGGAGCAGGCTTGGCAGGAAACTGAGGTCCTGGATTTGTCAGGCTGGGGCAGGTTTGGTGGGAAGGAGAGGCCTGGGACTGGTGAGGCCTAGTGCTGGCTTGGCAGGAAGATAAGAGCTAGCCTTTGTGAGAATGCTTCAGGCTTGGCAGCACGTGGAAGCTCAGGGTTTATGAGGCTAGGACAGGGTTGGGAGAAAGGTCAGGCTGTGGACTGTTGAGTCTTGAGACAGCCCTGTGATTGGTCATATGTATGGATGCTTGGTAGGAAGGTGAGACCTGGGTTTTATGAGACTGAGATTGGCTTGGCTGGAAGGAGAGGCCTGGGACTGGTGAGGCCTATGGCAGACTTGGTGGGAAGGAGAGGCTTGGTATTAGTGCAGTCTGTGGAAAGGTTGGTGTGAAGGTGAGATCTGGGCCTGTTAGTTTCTGGAAAGTTTGGCAGGAAGATGAGGCCTGGTGCTGGCTTAATGGGAAAGTGACACCTGGGGTTTGTGAGGCTAGGGTGGGCTAGTTGTTCAGGAGAGGCCTGAGACTGTGAGACTCTTGGCAGGTTTGCCCAGAATGTGAGGCCTCTGACTGGTGCAGTCTGTAGTGGGCTGCCCAGAAGGGGAGTCTTGGGTTTATGAGGCTGTGATGGGTTTGGTAGGTGAGCGAGGCCTGTATCTGGTGAGGCCTCAGGCGGCCTTGGCAGGAAGGTGAGGCTTGGAGGTTTTGAGCCTGGGGCATGCTTGGCAAGAAGGCAAGGCCTGCCTCTGGTCTGGTGAGAAGGTGAGGCCTGGGATTTGTCAGCTGGGGTAGGCTTGGCAGGAAGGAGAGACCTGGTACTGGAAGGAGAGCCCTGTAGAAGGCTTGGTGGGAAGTTGAGGCCTTGTACTGGAGAGGTCTGTAGAGTTTGACAGGAAGGTGAGGTCTGGTTTGTAAGGCTGTAGTGGGCTTGGCAAGAAGGAGAGACCTGGACTTGTGAGGCCTGGGGTTGCCTTGGCAGGAGTGTGAGGCCTGTGATTTGTGACGAATAATGTGGGCCTCACAGGAAGGTGAAGCCTGGGAGTTGGGAGGTCTGTGGTGATTAAGGCAGGATGGTGAGGCCTGGGGTTTGTGTGGCTGTGGTTGGCTTGGCAGGAAGGAGAGGCCTGGGTCTCATAAAGACTTCAGTGGCCTTGGCAGGGAAGTAAGACCTGTGATTTGTCAGGCTCTAGGAGGCTATTGGGAAAGAGTCCTGAGCAGTCTTTTTGGGAATGTGAGGCCAGGGAAAGGTGAGTACTAATGCTGGTTTTGAAGGAAGATGATGCCTGGGGTTTGTGAGGTTGTGGTGTGTTTGACAGATAGGAAAGCCCTGGGTCTGGTGAGGCCCGAGGTTGGCTTGCTGGGAAAGTCAGGCCTGGTACTGTTGAGCCCTGGAGCAGGTTTGGTGGGAAGGAAAGGCCTGGGAAAGGTGAGGACTGTGGCGGGTTTGACTGGAAGGTGAGGGCTGGCACTGGTGAGGTCTGTGGTGGGTTTGACAGGGAGGTAATGCCTGGAAATGGTGAGGCCTAATGCTGGTTTGGTGGGAAAATGAGGGCTGGAGTTTGAGAGGCTGGGGTGAGCTTGTTGGGGAGGAGAGGCCTGGGACTGGTGAGGCTTACGGCAGGCTTTACTGGAAGGTGAGGCCTGGCACTGGTGAGGTTTGTGGTGGGTTTAGTGGGAAGTGTGGCCTGGCTTCTGTGAGATTGGGTCAGGAGTGGCAGGGAGGAGAGGTAAGGGATGGTGGGGTCTATGGAGGCTTGATAGGAAGGTGAGGCCTGGGGTTTGTGAAGCTGGGGCATACTTGGCTGGAAGGTGAGGCCTGTGACTAGTGAGGCCTAGTGCTGGGTTTCTGGAATGTCAGGCCTAGGGATTATGATGACGGGGTAAGCTTGGAGGGAATTTGAGGCCTGGGACTCGTGAGGCCTGTCTGGGTTGGCATGAATGTGAGGCCTGGAAATACTGTCAAAGGCTGGTGGTAAAGGGCAACCCACAATCAGGAGCCAGAATTAGGTTAAGATGAACTTCAAAGTTACTGCTGGTATTGGGTGTTGGTTAGGGTCAGGCTTTTTTATGTTAATCTAAAGGTTGTAAGAAAGTATTTAGGTTGGAGTCTGTACTGTTGCTTGGTGTATTGTTCTGTTTCTCAATGACTGTTAGGTTAGCTTTGTTAGGAAATAAGTGGTATTTTTAGAGGATAATGCAATTCTTAGGCCCCTTCACTTTCACCGCCTGCCCTCTTTTGGAGAAAACTTTAATTTACAAATTGCAGATTCATGTTATTTCTTTACGTCCTCTGTTTTGACAAACAACTTCAATTAACTATTTTGAAAATTTATGAACTCATTTGTGTGAATTTTCACAACTGGCATTATGTCACAATCTGCCAGATATAGTCATTTCCCCGACAGTCAATAGTAGTTTTTTTTTTTTTTTTTTTTTTTTTTGAGACAGGGTCTCGCTTTGGAGTTCAGGCTGGCTCTGAGCTCACTATGTAGTCCAGGCAAGCAGCGAACTCAGCAGTCCTCCTGTCTCTGCCTCCCGAGTGCTGGGATTACAGGCGTGAGCCACCACGCCCGGCATTGTGGTATGCGGTATTGATGGCTGGTGGGCGTGAGTCACCACACCCAGCATTGTATGTGGTCACCGGGATCGAACTCAGGAACTTGCGCTTGCGAGGCAGGCGCCGGAACCACTGAGCTAACCCTCCGGCCCAGTCAATAGTAGTTTTACATGAAATATAACACTATAGAGTGGCTAGGTTTTTAGGGAAATATTGTTAGCAAATACAGGTTGTATAGGAATTTTTTTAGCATATTCATTTTCAAATTCTTTCATTATAATCTCTTTCTACAGAGTACAACAGAATATTTCTCTCAATGTAAATAGCTGTTAAAATATATTTTCAGATTTTTATTTAGTGACAGCAATTCAGTTAAACTTTTTTTTGTGTGACATCAGGGATCAAATTCAGGCCCTTGTGCTTGCAAGATTAGCTCAGTGCCAGTGAGCTAAATCTCTGGTCCTTAAGGAAACATTTAAAATCCCACAAATCAACATTCTCCATCAATCACAAATGGATGAAGATTTTTTTCAGTGTTCTCTGAAATTTATTTAAATTATGTACTTAATAGCAGAGAAACTGGATTGTTTTTATATATATGAGTGCTGGCACCTGAAATGCTGTCAGAAATACTTAATGGGAATTTGTATTATACATGAATTTTTTTTTTTTGAGATAAGGTCTCGCTTTGTGGCTCAGGCTGGCCCTGAGCTCACTATGTAGCCCAGGCAAGCCTCAAATTCACCAGTCCTCCTGCCTCTGCCTCCTGAGTGCTGGGATTACATGCGTGAGCCACCATGCCCTGCACTGTGGTATGTGGTATTGACTGCTGGTGGGCATTGTATGTGGTTACTGGGATCGAGCTCAGGACCTTGAGCTTGTGACACAGGTGCCAGAACCACTGAGCTAAATCTCCGGCCCTATACATGATATTTTTATTGTTATTTTATTTTTATTTGTATGTATGTATGTATTTATGTTTTAGTGTTTTGAGACAGTATCTCACTTTGTACTTCAGGCAGGCCCTGAAATTCACTATGTAGCCCAGGCAAACCTTGAACTCACAGCAATCCTCCTGCACTCCCAAGTGCCTGGATTTTATTTGTATTTATTTTATTTATTTATTAATTTTTGCAGGAGTAGGGATTGAACTTGGACCCTGGTTTTTCTAAGTTAGGTGCATTATCTCTTAAAGTAAATCCCCAGCCCTATACATGATATTTTTAGAGTTAATAATGTATTAACTTAGTTTGTAAGCCCTTAGGATATATACTGGCTTATAAGATATTTAATGTTAACCATCCGTAAATACTGTTCCATAATTTTCTTTGGTTAGAAAAATTTCTACATGGAGTGCACTTTGATCAGGATTTCCTGCATTACATTTATTTAGCAAACTGTCTTTGGTGTATGCAACCAACAAAAGTTTGTATAATACAAGGAAGTATAGATTTCACATCTAACTTTCACATGAGGCTTTCTTCTGGAACCCAGTGCAGCAAAATGAGAGGAAATGTGCTAAGATTATTTCATAGAAAACTTCAACATTTTCAGGTTAAATAGTTGACTCTAGGTAACAGATACTGTCTACTATCTCAACTCTCCAAAGTTCGGGTTCATGTTGAACTATCATTTGAGGTTATATGTGAAGGAGCTGAATAAAAATGGGCAGCAGTTTCATCATCCTTCTGTATAAACAGAAAATAAGCAGTTGTTATAAACTGACTGCAGATAAAGCAGGAATTTCCCTGCATAATATTTAAGGAAAATGAACTTTTAAAGACATTTATTTTATTTTAACAAGGCATGAGAGAATATCATTATTTTGAAAAATCTGTTGCCTTTTAGAATAGTTTTGCCTTGCCAGGCATGGTGGCTCACACCTCTGATCTAAGCACTCAGGAGGCAGAGGCAGGAGGATTGCTGTGAGTTTGAGGTTCTCCTGGGCTCCATAGTGAGTTCAGGGCCAGCCTGAACTACAAAGTGAGACCCTGTCTCACAGAAAGAAACAAACAAACCAAACCAAACCAGAACAAAGCTTTGCCTTAAATTTTTTAAAGAATAAAGTTCTATCTTAAGCTTTATTCTTTTAAAAAGAATAAAGGCATTGTTTTTGTGTATTATGATCTTTAAAAAGTATCTTTACAACTGTCTCTAGAAACATTTAAAGATTATATGTCAACATATATGATCAATTCATAATAGAAATATAACTTTTATATTCTAACATATGCCACTTGATCATCAGATTTTAAAAATTGTTATTATATTATGTCTCTGTCATCAAACTTGATCTCTGCCCAGTAGAATCGCCAAGTAGAAGCCATCAGGCTCCTTAAACTTCAGTTAAGAATGCAGTCTTGAGAACATTTGGGAAGAAGTTAATCCTGAGGCTACTGTAGTCACAGCATGCAGAACAGTATAGAGGTAAGACATAGCTACATCCATTACTTGCTATTTTTTAAAATGCATGATTCTCATTTTGTTAACAGGGACTGAGAGACAGTTTTTGCTATCAACTCTAACACTTTAAACTGATGTCTATGAAACAGTTGTTACATTTTTCTATAAGCTCTAACATTGTACACTAATACTTACCAAAAAATAAGAACTGTGGTCCAAATTTAGAAGCAGCTTTTCTGTTAACCATTGCTATCATTTTTTAAAAACCATTATCCAATAATTTTATCCACTTTTGTTTTTGAGACAAAGGTTTGCTCTGTAGTTCATGCTGGCCCTGAGCTCACTATGTGGCCCAGGCAAGCCTCAAACTCAGCAACCCTCCCGTTGTTTTTGCCTCCCAAATGCTGGAATTACAGATGTGAGACACCACTTTCAGCATTGTGGTGTGTGGTACGGATTGCTGGTGGGTGTAAGTCGACATGCTTGTTATTAATATATGTGGTTACTGGGGATCGAACCAGAGACCTTGCGCTTGCTAGGCAGGTCCTGGAAACACTGAGCTAAATCTCTAGCCCTCTCTATCATTTTCTGAAAGCTAAATAATTTAAACTTTATAAGAGTACCCAGTACTCTTATATATATTTATTTTATTTTATATTTATATTTATATTATTCATATTTATATTTGTTATATTTATTTATATTTATTTTATATTTATATTTATATTTTTATATTTATATTATTTCAATGTTTAACTGATTCTCATGTTTAAGACTTTTTAAGATCCTTACAAATTCAGATTTTTCAACTATAGTTTTATGCTCTTTTATTTATTAATTTATGTTTTTGAGACATGGTTTTCACAGTGTCATTCTGGCTGGCCTTGAACTGAATATGGACCCCAGGGTGGCCTCACACTTGTTGCTCCTGCCTCAGCTTCCTGACTGCTAGTATTAAAGACATTTATAAGCACACCTAGCAGTTTTTTTTTTTTTTTTTTTGAGACAGGGTCTCTCTTTGTAGTTCAGGCTGGCCCTGAGCTCACTATGTAGTCCCTGCAAGCCTGGAACTCAGCCATCCTCCTGTCTCTGCCTTCTGAGTGCTGGGATGACAGGCAGGCGTGAGCCACCACGTCCGGCTAGCAGTTATTTTTAACTTCTGTGAAACTGAAACTTTCTAAAGTTGAAACATCTCAAATATAAATTTGATTAACTAATGCAGGGAAAATTTATGGTGTAGCCCAGGGTGGCCTCAAACTTACAGCAATCCTCTTACCTCATCATCTTGGATGCTGGGATTATCAGCATGCACCACCATTCTCAAGCTTTTTAAAACACTTTTTAAAGATTAGGTGAATGAAAAGCTAATTGGGTTTATGTTTTTTAAGTTACTGAGCACTTATTAAAAAAGTGATCTGTCTGGGTGTGGTGGCTCACGCCTATAATCCCAGCACCTGGAAGGCAGAGGCAGGAGGATTGCTGACTCTGAAGTTTTCCTGGGCTACAGTTATCTGGCATCATGTAAACAATATATAAATGCAAATATACAGATAGGCAAAACATAATATGTACATTTATTCTGTCACATAGAAAGTGACGAAATTATAATTTTTCAGCTTTTTAAAAGTTATTGTCATGTTTTTAAATGATCTTACAGAATATTTAATTTTAAATTTACACATCTGAAAGGACTCAAGTTATAAGTAGATTGGAAATATATATCTGAAAAGAAATTGCTTGCCTAATTAAACTACAATTGAATTTTTGAAACACATCGTTTGCCTCCAGTTATTATAGATATTAGTCAATGTGAGATATTTTTCTTGATAAAGTTTAGACATAGATGTTCAGACATTTATGGTTTATCTAATGTGAAAAATAGTCCAGTTTAGAAACAACATTCCCCAGAAAGAAAAACAGAAAAGCAAAACATTTTTATCCTATGCAGTCTTATTTTATTGAATTCTCAGTGCCAACATTCAGTGAGATTGTAACGGACACTGCAAAAAGTGACTTAAATTAGATTTTTTTTCTCCCAAACTTTCTCTGGTCTGGAGCATAAACATCTACCTCCACCTCTTTTCAACACAGATGAATGGATGGAATATGCAGATCTTGGCATTTGTATTTGAAGTCTAATTTCATTCCCCTAGGCATGGGTGGTCCAGGGAAGGTTAGAATTCTGAACTCATCCATTGTTCTATTGTATGTCCTCCCTTACTGTTCCTAGATAGTAAAGACCACAGCACCTGCTCAGAGCAGTGAGCTTGAGATCTGAGAAAAATTCCCTCTCTCTCATCTTTTTGCAGTTAGCATTCATGAAAGCTTTTTATGTTTTCCAAAGTAAACGGCCTCCTTTGAGTTGTTTAGTGTTGAGCAAATGAATATGAGCTTTTGAACCTAAGTGGCCAGTAACAAGATTTGGGTCACAGGATCATAGACATTTAGATAAGAGATGAAATATCACATTTAGCTGGGGGATTCTCTCATTCCTGTCTGCAGTGGCTAGGTATGCTTACAGCACTCTTCATCATTACCTGTGGTATGCAAACATTGGTAGTCTTTTCTCCCAAATGGCTCATATGTGCCAACAAATGTCATCTTTTTCATCTGTTTCCTCAGAGCTCTGTCATGGCAAGTCAAGCTTCAGGACCTTATCTCCATGGAAGAAGCAGCAAAGGAGGTGGTGCAAGTCCATGGACTCTACTTTGAACTCTACTCCAACTGCTACATCTTTCCCTTGACCTGGACACGGAAACTCTGAGCCAAGGCCACTCAGTTAAGTGTATGTGGTGTATATGGCTCAATGCCACGTATGCCTGCACCCTCATGGCTGTGGGATTCATGGTTCCTGTAGAGCTCCCTTCCTGGATTAGTTCATTCCAGTTGAAATCATCTAAGGGCTTATCCAGGCTACCTTGTTCTGTGTCCTCAGGCCATCCTTCCATTTCAACTGGCCACTAACCCTAACCCCATCCCTCCCTCCCTCGCCCTCGTGCTGCTTAAGCCAGGTGTGGGTTCTGTAACACACAGTCCTTGCATGAAATGAGTACAGCTAGCCTGGCAGGTGGTTCTGTCTCAAAGGATGAAGATTCAGCTTGCTGGAAATCACACCAGGCAGAAAATATGCTGTCGCAGGTGGAATGGCATCAGGCTGCACCACTTTTGAATCAGGTGGCTCCCTGTGATCTTGGGCACAGTGTCTGCTACCACACTGGGAGGTGATTGTATCTCAGTGAAAGGAGAGTCAGTTGCTGGTAAGACACAGCAGTGGGAAGATGTTAAATCTCCAATGGCAGGCAACAGCCACACCACACACCAAGCAACCCGGCAGGAGGTTTTACTTAATGAGGGAAGAAGTGGCTCCTGCACGGGAGAGAGGGGCAGAAGCATAAACAGAAGAACAAAGGGAGGGATGGTCTTATATAATCTTGGGTTTGGGAGTCCTATGTAAGGGCCAGAGTGAGGTAACTTTTGACCTATCACAAGCCTCATTGCCTTCCAAGTTTTATTATTGCAGAAGCTCAGTGGGGGTGGAGCTACAGGGACGTGAGGGAATCAGAAGGACTATATATAAAATAGAGGGCCATAAACCTCTTAGAAGGTAGGATTATGATAGCATAATGATGATTGGAATAAGGTGAGATTCTGCCTCTGCGGAATTTGATCACTGCTGGTGCACTTTGACTGGAATATCTCCCCGCTGAGGAAGTGCTTCCCTCTCATTGGATAAGAATCTAGTGGTCAGAGCTCCCTTTCAGTGGGGCACATCCATGAGTATTCCAGCTGTGCCCTCAGACGCTCACCTCAGGCTCCTCATTCTTTGCTTGGCCTCACTGGTCACTAGGTCCTCCAGCTTGATCAGGAATTTGTACATTTGTGGAGAATCCTGAGCCCATCATACTGATATAGAATGTAGGACATAGTCAGTTTTTCTGACCAAGTCTGGGGATGGGCAAAATTCTTCAGGATAGTGACCACCCCACATGCAGCTGGGCATCAAGAGCACATGTATGAGGCTATGTGAGCAGCGTGCTTCTCATCGGTTATATACAGCTTTCAAATGGGATCATGTTTCATGTTTGCCTGGGATGGTCTGTGGTAGAGTTTTGCCTTCAAAGGGACTCGGACTTCACAGCCTCTAGCCACCCCTGTGCTGCTTGGTCACCTGTTTTCCTCCTCCCCATGCAGGAAGAGCTCCAGTCCCCATCCCTCTACTAGCCGTCAACAACATATTGGGATCTGAGTGCCCCTCAAACTCAGTTTCTCAAATGTCTCCACTATGGAGACAGGAGCCTTTTCTCTTGGCTCAAGGCCCCTCTCTTCTCGATTTGCTCATCTGTCTCATAGTTGTGGTTTAGTAATCAAATGATAGAGGAGGTTGGAAAGGTGTTGCACCCTCTTTTAGTGCCTTAACCAGACTGGTAGTCTAAGGGGACTGTGTCCTTCGGTGTTGAGAATGGAAGTAGGATAGGACTGAGATGTTTTTCTGGGTTTCTCTCTGAATTAGAGGCTAAGTGACTGGAAACATGCCTGCATATGCGTTCTCCTACTCAGATATCTGAGTGGGACCAGGCCCCCTCACTGTACTCAGAGGGTAAGTCCTCCCTCTAATTTTATCTAGGAAGGGATCCAGAGTTGGGATCCAGAGCTTCTTTCAAAAACAGGGAAACTTCACTGGCTGAGGGCTCAGTTGAATGACCACACAGATGGAGAACTTCTTCGTGGTGGAGGAAGGTTCCACACATCAGTGCCCTGGGTCACTGACCCTGACAGACCCTGGTCTCGTCCAGGTGCTTTTGGGTCTCGGCCCTCTTAGTCCTAATTACTCACTCTGATGGCAATCCTGAGATCATTCCGGTTTTCACAGAGCACATTGTGACACAGAGAGGTACAGAGCAGTCCAAGGGTCGGCCAGGAGGTGGCAATTGACCCTGGACCTGGATGTAGAGCACACCTTAGGGACAACAAAAATTTCAGCCCCTATTCTGTAGTGGTGAGGTCCATAGGTGCCGATGTGGGCGTGAAGAAGAGGGTTGCTGCTGCATCGATGGTCCCCACGCTACTGGGATCATACAGCTTGAGACTGAGTCATTTTTACAATGGAGTGGGACTAAGGAGGGAGAGTTTAGACATGGGAGTAGTAGCGCCTCTATCTCTTGTGCAGCTGTTAATGCAAAGACTCTTGTTGGTGGCTTCGATGCATGGTGGAGGTGTGGGTCTCCACTGAACTCAGCAGAGGAAGGGCTTCATGCTCACAACAAAGATTTCCTACGGGACCTGTGTAAGACAGTGTCCACACTTTGGCCTGCAGTGCTAAGGCAGTATCCATACAGTGGCCTCTGAAAGAAACATTAGCAAGAGGGGCCCATGCTAGTACAGTGGATCCCTAGAGTGGTACCCAATACTAATTTTTAATCCAGAGGGCAATTTGTAATATGATTTGCTATCCACAGAGCAGAATCTAATACTGTTAATATTCACATGATAGTGTCTATTAATTTATATCCATAAAGCAACCTTTAATACTAATTTAATAAGCACAGAATAACCTGTAATAATTCAGAACCCACAGTTTGGACTTTAATACTAACTTAGTAAACACAGAATAGTCTCTAGTTCTATTTTTATAAATTAAAAAAATATTTTTTAGTACTGGGGATCAAACTCAGGACCACGCTCTTGTGAGACAGGTTCTGTGTCCCTGAGCTAAATCCCTGGCACCGTCTAGTACTTATTTCTTATCGAAACAATGACATCATTACAAAGTTGTATCCACAGAGCAGCCTCAAGATCAATATAGATGGCCTTTTACACTAATACCCAGAGAGTGGCTTCACAAACTTAATATGAACATAGCACCCCCTGATACTTATTTAATATCCACAGATTAGCTTGTGTAACATACCTTATGTTCACTCAGTGTTGTCTAGGACTAGTTTCCTGTCTCTAGAGAGGGATAATTCGCCAGGGAATTAGTAATGCCTTTTTACAACAAATTCAGTAGAAACTTGGACAAAGACGGTCCCTAATGGTTTTTATCATTCTCTTCCCCAGACCTGCGTACACCTGTGAGGGAAGATGTGTGAGTGCTGGTCTCTTTTCTTTTAAATGTCACATTTCATAAAGGAATTCAAAATTCTTTCACTCACTTTCCGGTTCAGACACTTTGACCTTCACTTGTGTGCCTTTGTGAAGGACATTTGTGACCAATGTTATATATCTCTCCAGGATAAAAGTTTTGTCTGATCCTAACTCTGGCCCCACTTTGTGGATAACTACCACAAGGCTGAAAATAATGAGACCTGTGTTCTATCTTGATATTTCTTTTGCTCATTACTTTGGTCTGTCAGGGCTCAGAGGAGCCCTGCCCTCTTTCCTAACACCATACTCTGGTCCTGGTCCTGGTCCTGGTCCTGAGCTATGTTGGTGAGCAAAAGAAGGAAAGAATGGTCCCCAGAGAAGAGCAGCTCAGATTTTTTCTCTGCAGACCTAGAGGTGAATGGTCTAGTGATCTACCCCCCAGGGCAAGGGCAGCGCAGCTCCTACCAGCAGCCAGTGCCCACATATTCCAGGGCCCACCATCTTCTTTCCTCCTGCAGCCACATGCCTAGGCCTCCAGAGATGGACACAAAAATACAGCTCTGCTCAGCAGAATTTTGGTTTCCTAAATCTATGGATCTCAGTGCACAAGTGTCCAGAAGAGTGGGTGATCAGGGCTCTTCCGCCCGCCAACCTCTGTGGGGATGGGAAGCCAGTGGAAACAAGAACAATGAGTCAGAAAAACACCCTGGGAGAGCAGGAGCAATATGCACACTGGCCTGCTAACCTTGCCAGTGTCAACTACCATTAGCAGCCACCAGCTGCCCCATGCCCTCACGGATGTAGACAGACTGGATCTCTGTGGTCTTGATGCAGGGGTCACAGGCCCACATGGCAGAGGCCTTGGTGGTCAGCAGCCTATAGGGTGTTCTCAGTCATGCCGGTGCACTCTCGTGGGAAACACTTGTGGTAGGAGGCCTGCATAGTATGGCATCCTGGTCATCACTCACTCACTCTGACAGGCACCTCAGGGGCACACCAGGCCTGGGGGGACTGGGGCTCCGAGCTCCCACCTGCCTTGCCAGTGGGTGCCAAGCTGTTGGCACCTGCAGTGTCCCCACTTTGCCCACTACTGTTTGATAGAAAACTGGGGTGATTCCCATTAACAGTAGCAGCTCAGAAGCCTGAATGGGTCTCCTGGGGAAAAGCAGTGGGAGCAGGGAGGTTTAAGGGGTTCCCCCATCCTCAACACCAGGGCCAGTAAAACCCAGGTTCAGGGCTAGTGAAGATTCTAGGTATCCCATTTCTCAGGCATGTGGGTATTGCAGTAATTATATAGATAATACTGAGGATGCTGGGTAGCAGAGGCCTTGGGGATTGCTCTGGGTACTTAGTTCTTACAGAGCACCCAGAGGATTTTGGGTCCAGTTATGGGTGGGGGTGCTTCTGGGTACTGAAGTCCCAGATATGGAATTCTCTGGTCTGCTGGAAGAGGGATCAGTGATCCTTAAGGCTACTGTAGTACAGGTGTGTGCATACGGAAGCTTTTGGTACTATGCGGGATTGACTAATGATCAGTTTAAGTGGAAAGCCCAGCTGAACTGAGTCAATGTGGTTCTAGGTGTTGAAGACCCACCTGAAGATTGTTACCAAGGGCACAAAAAGAATAGGTGACTATTATAAAATAATCCTGTAAATTATGTGTGTCCTTCATTTGATCTGTTCCTTGCAAACCACTGACTACAACAGATACCTTGATCTTTGTGGTAGTGGGAAGCACGGAGAACCTTCCTGGTACCGCAGTCATGGTTGAAGCAACGTTCTCAGGTGGTTACTGTGAACCGAGATGGCACACTGAACTTTCTGTATTGTAGTTCTGCTTTTGAGGCATTCAGTTTCTGGGGACTACAATGCAGGGAGGGAGCATCACATGGAAGAGGATTATGGGTACAGTAATGCAGGGCATTGTAGGGGGAGCTAAGACTTCTGCCTATGGTGGAATATGCATAATCTGCCAAGTAATATAATCTGCAGGGATTCTAGGTATTGTAGTTCTATGAATCGGGCATGCAGTCTTCTGTGTATTGTAGTCCTGAGTGTGGGCTGTTAGGCCAAGAATTCCGGTACTGTACGTCAGGGTGCGTATCCAGGCTTCCGGGATGGGTTAGCATTGCAAGATTGTGTGACCTCTGGCAGGCGGTACTTTGGAGTCAGTAGCTGTTGTTACCATCCTGAGCCAGACTCCTGAGTACCCTCTATCCAGTGGGAGAGAAAGGCTGAGAAAAATAGACTTGTCGGGTGTTGCTACTGGCATCCAGACTGCCACTGTTTTCAATGGCCCCAAAGCTCTTCTCTGACCCATTCTGGCACACCCAATTCTGAAGCACCCGCCCACATCCCACCTCCTCCAGAATCTAGGCCCCGCCCCTTTCATTACCCAGCCCATGGATACGTGCAGTTGAGGCGCCCTGACCCGGCCTCCTGCAACCAGATTCTACCCCCCACCCGCATTAACCCACCATGTTGTGCCCAATGCTAATGCTTCCAGGCTCTGAACCCAGGCCCCTCTCTGGTGTGACTGGGTCCAGCCATCCCACGACAGCCATGGGACTCACACAGCTGAGGGGCGCTGGGCACAACTCATCCCCAAACAATCTCTGCTCCTTTCCATAACCTGCCCAGTTGTGTCCAATTTAGCGCTTCTGGGCTATGGCCCGCCTCCTTCTGAATCCTGGCCCCGCCTCTGCTGTGACCCGGTCTCTGTGGTTATCAATTCTGGTGCTCCTGGATTAGGCTGCTGCGCTTCCTGAGCCCAGGCTCCTCCCCTCCCATGACTCCGCCCCCAGTTGAGAGTCCGGGCCACGCCCCACCCATAGTAGGCTGGCTCCGCCTCCTCGCGCGAGCGCTCCTGCTGCGCGCGCCCACTTCGCTGGATGCTTCTCCGGGCCTGACCGAAGCTTTTCAGTCAGCTGTACTTTCTACGCAGGAGAGGGCCTTCTAAAGCGGCCTCCGCAGAGCGCTGCTCCTCTCTCCCCTCAGCCGGTGAGGAGTCTCCTGCCTGGACCTTGACCTTCGCCTCAGCGCCGGTTGCCGGTGAGCTCTTTGGGCCTCGTGAACCTGAGGCCTCACCTTCGCACCAGTCCCACCTCAGGCCACCCCAGGGCAAGGCTTCCCCTTCCCGACAAGCCCACCTCGGCCTGAGAGACCTATGGTCTCTATTTACCACTAAGCGTGCTCAAGGCCGGTCCAGTCCCAGGCCTCACCTGCCAAGCCTGCCTCGGGCTTACCAAGGCCGGAGCTTCCTTTCCACCAAGTACACCCCAGCCTCGAACACTACAGGCCTCGACTTCCCGCCAAGCCCAGCCGAGACCTGGCAAGCACCAGGCCTTACCTTCCTGTCAGACCCACGCAGGCCCTGAGTCCCAGGCCTCACCTTCCCGCCAAGCTTGCCGGGTCCTCACGAACACCGGGCCTTCCCCTCCCGTCCACGCCGGGCCCACGGCACACGTCCGGACGCCTCCTTGCTAACTGCCTCGCACACTCCTGCCGCTCAGCGTAGGGGGTGCCTGGGGCAGGTACTGACACCTGGGGTTGGTGAGGCGGGGCGGGCTCGGCAGCAGGGCGAGGCTGGTGAGGCCAGAGAGAGACTTGGCAGCAAGGTGCGGCCTGGGACTGGCGGGGTCGGTGGCATATTTCGAAGGAAGGTGAGGCCTGGGGCTTGTGAGGCTGGGCGGGCTGGACGGGAAAGTGACGTTTGGGACCGTTAAGGCCTGCGGCAGGCTTCGCAGGAAGTTGAGGCCTCAAAGGTTAGGCTCATGGCTGGATTGGGGAAAAGGAAAGCCTGGGGCTTGCAAGGTTGGGGCTGCTAGTCAGAGGAGAGAACTGGTACTGGTTAGACGTATGGCCGGCGTGGTGGGAGGGTGAGGCCTGGGATGGGGAGGTCTGTGGCAAGTTTGGCAGGGATGTGAGGCCTGGGGTTTGTGAGGCTGTGGGGGGCTGGCGGGAAGGAGAGGCCTGCACTAGCGAGGCCTGTGGTGGGCTGGCGGGAGGGTGAGGCCTGGGGTTTGTTAGGCTGGGACACGCTGGTCTGGAAGGAGAGCTTTGAGGCTGTGAGGCTCATGGCAGGCTTGACCTGAATGTGAGGCCCGGGACTCACGTCCGTGGGGAGCTCGGTTGGAAGGAGAGGTCTGGGGCTTGTGAGAGCGTGCCGTTTGGTAGAAAGGCGAGGCCTGGCTCTGGTGAGGCTGGGGGGCCTTGGAGGGAAGGTGAGGCCTGGGGTTGTGAGGCTGGGGCGGACTCAGCAGGAAGGTGAGGCCCGGAGCAGGCCGGACAGGAAGATGAGCCTGGGGTTTGTCACGGTGGGGCAGGCTTGGCGGGAAGGAGAGGCCCGGGACTGGTGAGTCCCTGTGCTGGCTTGGCAGGAAGATAAGGCCTAGCGTTTTATGAGCATGTTCCCGGCTCGGCAGCAAGTGGAGGCCTGGGATTTGGGAGGCTGGGATAGGCACGGCGGGTGTGTGAGGCCTTGGACTGCTGAGTGCTGAGGCCAGCTGGAGGGAAGGTGTGGCCTGTGATGGGTGGTATGTATGGAAGTTTGGTTGGAAGGTGAGACCTGGGTTTTGTGAGGCTACGGTGGGCCTGGCTGGGAACAGTGAGGCCTGTGGCGGGTTGGTTTGAAGGAGAGACCTGGTATTATTGCGGCCCATGGGAGGCTTGGCGTGAAGCTGAGGTTTGGGATTGTTGGTCTGTGGTTAAGTTTGGGAGGGAGGTGAGGCCTGGGCCTAGTGAGGCCTAGTGCCGGCTTGGTGGGA
>PVIC010036204.1:0-18684 GCA_004025085.1 Thryonomys swinderianus
GGGGGGTGGGTAGGGATATGGGTAAAAATGAGAATTAACTTGTGGCATATACTGGTACAAATTTCCCAATGTTATATGTGATTATGAGATGTATATAAATTGTACCAATAAAGAATTCAATTAAAAAAAAGTGATGCCTATAGGACTCCAAAAGGCCATGACATGAAAATATCTACACCTAGACATATAAATATCAAGTTTCCAGATATACAACAAAAGAATAAAATACTGAAAACAGTGAGAGAAAGGAAGAAAATCACTTACAAAGGGAAGAACATTAGCATCACAGCAGACTTTTCAACTCAAACATTTAACACAAGGAGAGCCTGGAGGGAAGTATTTCAAGCACTACAGGAAAACAACCTCTACCCTAGACTGATGTATCCTGCAAAATTAGTTATTAGAGTACACAGGGAAATAAGATACTTCCATGATAAAGAACACCTGAAAAACTTCAGAAATACGAAAACTGCATTCCAAAACATTCTAAAGAACATCTTGGAAAAAAACACAGAAAGTTCCATGCCCATGAGACCCAGGAGAGTGAACTTACTGGGGCAAAAGAGAAACTAAATAGAAAAGGGGAAAAGCAAGGAAGAAAAAAACCAAGAGCAGGGAAACATGGCAGCTCTGAATATGTCCATATCAGTCATAACCATTAATGTCAGTGGACTCAGTGGGCCAATTAAAAGACACAGACTAGCAGATTGGGTCAAGAAGCAAGATCCTACAATCTGCTGCATACAGGAAACACACCTAATTCAGAAGGAAACCCATAGACTAAAAATAAAAGGTTGGAAAACAACCCTCCATGCCACAGGAAACTGCAAAAAGCAGGAGTGGCTATCTTGTTTGCAGATAAAATAGATTTCAAACCCAAACTGATTAAAAGAGATAAAGAAGGTCACTATATTCTCGTACAGGGAACTATCCAAGACAAAGAAATAACAATCATAAATATTTATGCGCCAAACTGTAATGCATATAAAACAAACATTAGTGAATATAAAAAGCCAGATAACCTTGCATGCAATAGTAATAGGGGACTTTAATACTTCACTGTCACAAATTGACAGATCAACTGGACAAAGAATCAATAAGGAAATACTTGAGCTAAATCATACTTTTGAGCAAATGGACTTAATAGATGCCTATAGAGTATTTCACCCTACAAAGCCAGAATATACCTTCTTCTCAGCTGCACATGGATCATTCTCCAAAATAGATTACATTCTAGTTCATAGAACAGGCTTAAGTAAATGCAAAGGAATTGAAGTTATCACCTACATACTATCAGACCCTAGTGTCTTGAAACTGGAGCTGAATAGCAAAAGAAATTCCAAGATCCTCACAAACACATGGAAATTGAACAACACTCTGTTAACCAACCAATGGGCCACAAAAGAAATTAAAGAAGAAATTAAACAGTTTCTACAACTAAATGATAACCCCAGCACAACATACAGGAATTTATGGGACCCAATGAAAGCAGTTCTAGGAGGAAAATTCATAGCAGTGAATGCCTACACTTGGAAAATTGAGCAAACTCAAATATACAATCTAATGATGATCCTCAGACAATTAAAAAAGAGGAGCAAGACAAACCCAAAGGTCGTACTAGGGAAGAAATTATAAGGATCAGAGCAGAAATTGATGCTATGGAGTTGAAGAGAACAATACAAAGAATCAATGGATCAGAGTTGGTTCTTTGAAGGATAAATAACATCGACGGACCCTTAGCCAACCTTATCAAACAAAGAAAGGAAAAGGCTTAAATCCATGCTATAAGGAATGAAAATGGGGAAATCATCACAGATCCAGTGGAAGTCCAAAGGATAATAAATACTTTGAAAATTTGTACTCCAAAAAGATGGAAAATCTAGAAGAAATGCATAGATTCCTAACCATATATGAACTTCCAAATCTAAATGAAGAGGATATAAAAATGTTAAACAACCCGATATCAATCTGGGAAATTGAAAATGTAATAAAAAACCTACCAACAAAGAAAAGCCCTGGTCCTGATGGCGTGACTGCTGAATTCTACAAAACTTTTAAAGAAGAGTTAATACCAGTACTTCTCAATCTTTTTAATGAAATTGAAAGGGAAGCAGTACTCCTCAAATCATTCCTTGAAGCAACCATTACCTTGATTCCAAAGGCAGAGAAAGATCCCACTAAAAAAGAAAACTACAGGCCAATATCTCTAATGAACATTGAGGCAAAAATCCTCAATAAAATATTGGCAAACAGAATATGGACAGTTATCAAGAAAATCATACACCTGATCAAGTCGGATTTATCCCAGGGATGCAAGGCTGTTTTAACATATGTTAATCGATGTAATACACTATATTAACAGACTCTAGAGCAAAAACCATATATGATCATCTCAATAGATGCAGAAAAAGCATTTGACAAAATCCAACACCCATTCATGATCAAACCCGACAGAATCAGAATAGATGGACTTTTTCTCAATCTGATACAAGCTATTTATGAGAAACCAACAGCCAGCATCATACTTAATGGCCAAAAACTGGAAACTTTCACACTAAGATCAGGAACAAGACAAGAATGCCCTCTGTCACCACTCTTATTCAATATAGTACTGGAAACATTAGCCATAGCAATCAGACAAGACAAAGATATAAAAGGAATAAAGATAGGAAAGGAAGAAGTTAAACTGTCATTATTTGCTGATGATATGATACTCTATCTAGAGGATCCTAAAAACTCAACCAAAAGACTGCTAGACTTAATTACCACATTTAGTAGTATTGCTGAATACAAGGTCAATGGTCAAAAATCAACAGCCTTTGTCTACACAAACAACAGTCTCACTGAAAGAGAAATTGGGGAGTCAATCACTTTCACAATAGCACTCAGAAAAATGAAACTTCTAGGAAACACCCTAACAAAGGAGGTGAAAGACCTCTACTCTGAAAACTATAGGACTCTGAAAAATGAGATAGAAAAGGAGATCAGAAAGTGGAAAGACATCCCTTGTTCCTGGGTAGGGAGAACCAACATCGTCAAAATGGCTATACTCCCACAACTACTATACAGATTCAATGCAATTCCAATTGAAATTCCAACACTATACTTCACAGAACTAGAGAAAATAATACAAAAATTCATCTGGAACCATAAGAGACCTAGAATAGCAAAAGCAATTCTAAGAAACCACGACATGGCAGAGGTATTACAATCCCCAATTTAAAACTCTACTATAAAGCCACTGTGATAAAAACTGCATGGTATTGGCAAAGTAACAGACCCAAGGACCAGTGGAATAGATTAGAAGATCCAGAAACAACCCCGGATTCACTGAACCACCTTATCTTTGACAAAGGAGCCAAACATCCTCCATGGAGGAAAGACAGCCTCTTTAACAAATGGTGCTAGAAAAACTGGGCTTCAGCCTGCCAAAAGCTAAAGCTAGACCTATCTCTTTAACCCTGTACAAAACTAAATTCACAATGGATTAGAGACTTAAACATTAAAACAGAAACAATAAGCCTGCTGGTAAACAGATTAGGTAAAACTCTTGGAGACATTGGCTTAGGCAGAGACTTTATGAATAAAACCTCTATAGCACAAGAACTAGCAGAAAGAATCAACAAATGGGATCTCATCCTGCTGAAAAGCTTTTGCCCAGAAAAAGAAGTCACTGGCAATACTAAAAGACAACCAACAACATGGGAAAAAATCTTTACTAGCTGTTTATCAGACAAAGGGCTATTATCTACAATATATAAAGAACTTAAACAGATCAGCCTGCCCAAGTTTAAAGGCCCAATTCAAAAATGGGCATCAGAAATGAACAGACACTTCTCAGAGACAGAAGTCAAAGCTGCTAAGAAGCATATGAAGAAATGTTCTGGCCAGAGATTTAGCTCAGTGGTTCTGGTGCTTGCCTCGCAAGCCCAGTCCTGAGTTTGATCCCCTGTAACCACATACAGTGCTGGGCGTGGTGACTCACGCCCACCAGCAATGTATACTACACACCACAGTGCCAGGTGTGGTAGCTCACACCTATAATCCTAGCACTTGGGAGGCAGAGACAGGAGGATTGCTTAGTTCGAGGCTTGCCTTGGCTACATAGTGAGCTCAGGGCCAGCCTGAGCTACAAAGTGAGACCCTGTCTCAAAAAAATAAAAATAAAAAAAATAAAAGTTCAACATCACTGGTCATTGGAGAGATGCAAATGAAAACACTGAGATTTCATCTCACTCCATAAAGAATGGCTGCTATTACAAAATCAACCAACAATAAATGCTAGCTAGGCTGTGGGGAGAAAGGAACCCTTCTCCATTGTTGGTGGGATTGCAGAGTGGTCCAACCATTGTGGAGATCTGTGTGGAGATTCCTCAGAAAACTAGGACTAGAGGTTCCGTTTGACCCTGCTAGGAATATACCCAAAGGAATTTTTAAAAACCACATTGGAAAGACAGATGTACATTCTTATTCATAGCAGCTCAGTTCGTGATAGCCCAATCTTGGAAACAACCCAAATGCCCATCAACTGGAGACTGGATAAAGAAGATGTGGGTTTTTTTTTTTAAATGGAGTAATATTCTGCCATAAAGAATGACAAGATTGATTCATTTATGTGCAAATGGAAACACCTGGAGGACATGCTAATGAGTGAAATAAATAGATCACAGATTGCAAATGTGGGAGGTTTTCTTTGACTTGAGCAGCTGTAGATGCAAATGAGCTCTAAAAAGTATGACAGTTTTTGTAGAATGGGAAATTTACAAAGGAAATTTGGTGTGGGAACATAATGAGGGGAAGGAACAAATATGATTCTGAAAGGAAAGAGCATATATATAAGGGCTGAGGAGGTGTGGGTGGGTAGGAATGTGGATAAAAATGAGAATTAACTTGTGTTATATACTGGTACAAATTCCCCACTGTTGTGTGTGATTGTGATATGTATATAAAATGTACCAATAAAGAATTCAATTTAAAAAATTCAAGTTTAGCCTCTGGAGTAACATTTACTGTGCTGCTGCCTCTTTATTTTTTTTCCACACAAGGAAATAAAACCAAAGAACGTTACCAACTTTTCTTCTCTCACTACTGAACAATAATCACAGCCCATCCCTGAAATGCACTCCCATTTGACAGAGGTACATTTTAACCAGAAATTGGGCTGTTCAGTACTGATGAACACAGAGACTGATTGCTCTTTTCTTAGTAAAGCAACTAGGAGACAGACTGAAAAATATATTGTGTGTACTGAAAATTGTAAATATTACATAAATTCTCCTCAATTTTTTTTAAGTTTTGTCGGTGATCATTCCCACACCTGGAAACAGGTAAACAGCAAATACTGATAATTCATTTGTTCCTACACACTCGAAGGATTTTCTCAAACAGGTGTGAGGGTTTCCAGTCCATGACCAATGCATTTAGGGGGTTACCCAGCCAATGAGGAGTAGAATCTGGAGTAACAATGATGTTACATGTCAGGGCAGAAGGCTGATACTGCTTTCATCTACCTCAGGCCAGTAAAGAGTGAATCAAGTCAAACCATCGGCCTTTGAAACTTTCCATGAACTAAAAATATGATCCCTATTTCCTAGTGTTTCCAAGATAATCAGGCAGATTTCTGATTCCTGTGTTACAATATTTCAGAACTGTGCACGGTTCACAGGGTCAGACCGTATATTAATCTGACCCTGGAGCTTAGTCAAGACCAGGTGACCTCTTCTTGGCAGCAGAATGAGAAGCAACTAGGATTCCCATGTCCTTTCCACTCAGTCATCCTAAATTACTAATCTCTTTATGTATTTTGGCAACAAATGGAAAAGAATAACCTTAGAAGAACTACTCTACAAGTATACTAACTAAATAATAATTCAGAAAATGTCCTGGATGACTTAATTCATATAAGCATTTTACAAAAAATCTTCTCAATAAATATTTTACTTGGTGTGGATAGACCTAATTAAGCTTTAGATTGGACATAGAGTGGGCAGAAGCCCCCAGAGTCCAGGCAGGGAGCAACCTCCTTAACTCTTGGCTTCAACCTTCCCAGACCCTCTCCACACATGGACTGCAGGTATTCCTGTGTGCAGCCTGGGCAGCTCCTCATACCTGCCCAGGTCTCACCCTACACTTCCCACTAAGTCCCTAAGTTAGTACAGGCTCGGGCTCCTGAGAAGAGGAGCAAGAACTTGGGTAGCATGAGTGACAACCAGTCTTTCATTTGGGCAGGATTCTTTAGACTCACCACTGTTCTTCCCCTGATGGAGGCTGAATACTCATGGTCTCCCTAAGGCTCCTCATTCCTCTCCTTTCTATGAGGTGTGGAGGACCTGGGAATCTGTGTGTAGCTCCACTGGGTAGCACCTGACCACCACTCCTCACCTGGACATGAGGAGCCCATTCAGATCCATGTAATATCATGTCAGATAAAAGATTAAGTATAAGACAGCAGATATTTTGTGAAAATTGGGTATCACATAACATTTATACCATCATCCATGAAGGAAAAAAAAACAGAACTTAACTTTCTGAAGAAAGAAAAAAATACAAATAAGAACCACTACTCTTACTTGGCATGTTAGCGCATTCCTGAAATCCCAGTACTAGTAAGGCAGAAGCAGGAGGATCACCAGTAGGTCAAGGCCAGCCTGAGCTATGTAATGAGTCAAGACACCCTCAACTACACAGTGAGATCCTATCTCAAAACAACAAAAAACAAATTTAAAAACAAACAAAAAGAATGAGTATTCCACTTAACTGATATTTGCATATTAGCCCACACTGAACTAGACCTCAAGCTGGGATCCGAGATGGACACTGAATCAAACATTGAACTGGACCCTGAGCAGACCCTGGGTGGCCCCTGTACATACTGATGAAAGACACCAGGTCCTGCATTGTCACAGGCACAGAGCCCACACCATCTACCCCTTTACCTCGGGCTCTTCTGGATCTCAGGAACAGAACACCAGTGATCACCAAGCTGATGGCCAGGAGAATCAGGAGCACAGCCAAGGCCACTGTCCAGGCGCTGATCCTGGGGAACAAGGCATCTGGAAAACCAGGAGCAGCTCTGTGAGACCCAGCTCTATGTCCAAGGACTCAGGAGCTCAATAACTCATCAAGAATAGGACACAAATGTGTACATATCATATATTTTCTCTGCTATAAGAAACGAGTTATAAATGTGTTCTAGAATGCATAATTGATTTTTGAGAAATAGTAAACATTCAAAGGGTAATGGGTTTAGGGGTAAATAATGAAGAAAATTGATGGTTAAAAAAAGGAAACAATGCTTGTGTATACAGGGGTGGGGAAGCTAGGGTGGGTAGAGGAGGGGGGAAAATGAGAATTAAGTTGTGTCATATACTGGTACAAATTCTCAATGTGGAGTGTAATTTTGATGTGTATATATAATGCATCAATAAAATGTACAAATAAAAAAAGAACTAATCAAAGACTCATCTGAGAGGTGTGACTTTGGTGACAAATTTGAAAGAGTGACTGTGATGTCACTGTTTATCTATGGAACGATGTGGGCTCAGAAGAGAAACTCAGGATGTTTCCATTCAAGAAGTATCTTCACTCAGTAGCTTTTAAAAATGCTTCCTTGTAAATCAACTAATCAGATAATTGTTGCTTAATTATGTATGCATTAATTACTTGAGTTACATAAATATGAAGATGCATTTTTTATTTATGTCACGCTCTAAGATACAAGTTTTCTGAGTCTTCTGGCTTCGGGATTAATGATATTTGTATTTCTTAGCTTGCTCTTCATTCTCTTGATAGTATCCTGCAATCCTTTATTAACATGAAAATCTAACTACATTTGTCTACTGCATCACCTCAAATTTTGTTTTGCCAAGGTATTCACTAGAAACTTACTCCTCTGATACACAGTTTTCTTCTTCTAATTCCAATTTGGGTTAGGAGATGGTGGAGATAAGAAAGAATGGGGAGACAGTGAGGCTGGAGAGAGAATGAATGTACAGGAGAGGGACAGTGAGTTCCCGGCTATAGTTTCTCTGTGACCAAGGAAGACGATAAAGCAGAGCTGTGGGAGCTCTGGAGCCGCTCTGTACAGCAGTGAGTGTTGCTGTGGGTGGAGCAGAGCACGGGCTCCTCTCTGCCCCCATGACGACTTACACGGGTTCCTCCTCACCACAGTCCAATGACAGGGACAGTGTTAGTGTGCTTATTTAACCAGGAGACAAGGCCAACAATGGCCATGTCCATCCTGCGTCACAGACCAGCAGGTGGCAGTGCCAGGACCTCAGCCTATATCATGAATGGAAATAAATACTCCATGTGGTTGTTTGACAAGTTTAGAATGAATTTCTACAAAGTCCTCAAAAACACTGCTACATTTAAATACGTATTAGGAAGCTAAATAATAGTTTATTGTACAAAAATCGAAAACTAGTTCTATTTAACTAGCTTTCCAAATATGTGTTGGAAATGGATGAACAAGACCATATAATCCCTCCCTCAGGGCTTCCCTAGTCAACTCCATGCTCAACACTGGCATCACAGAAGGACGCTGTGAGAACTCACCTGCCAATGAAAGACCGGCCTCCTTCTCCTCTCCGACCACGGGGTTCTTTATTGAGCAGGACACATCTCCTCCTGAGCTGTCCCTCACTGTGACAGAGCTTTCCACATGGACAAGGCCATCTCCTTGCAAGGACAACTGCTCAGAGTCGGGTAACAGTGGCTGTCCTCCTGGCCCCCTCCAGTAGACCTCGGGGTCAGGGAACCAGCCTGGGGATGAGCAGGTCAGCTTGATGCTCCCTGTGTCACCAGGCTGAACGTGGATATGAGGAGTTTCACCTGAAGCTGGAGAGATCACAAGGGGTAAAAGTAAAGTTTGTTTTGAGTTTATAATCCTGGCACAACTTGTGCTTATTACTTAACCACCCTATGTATCTCAGCTCTGGATTTGTGAAAACTGAGCTACAGCAATGCTGGGCATAGATTATTTTCCCTGACAACAGCTTAAGTAGATGAAATTCACTGTACCAGCATTGAACAAAATGTCCACCACCAAGCACTTCTGTATTTTTTCTTTCCTGTCCTTCCTCCCCGCTGAGGTGTTATTTAGCAATTCACCTGATGACTCCTCCAATGGAGGTAAAATACTGTCAGTGCACTCAGGGCACGAGGTCTGCACATCACACTACCTCATTGTTTCCTGTGGTGAAATACACTGACTTCACAGCATTCATTTCCCTCCCCCTGGTCTGTAGCTGAGCTTTCCAGAAGAAACTCTGATGTGGAGACAGCCCTGTCACTGGGGTCCAGGGTACCAGATGCCAGCCACACATGTGTATGGAGCACATGTGACACGGTGCATGAGACTAAAAGCTGATTTTCTTTAGCATCAATTAAATTTAAATTTTCAGAACAACACAGCTAGAACACCATATGGGAGCCCAACTGTATATATGTCCCCTTTGTGCCCATGCCTGCCACCTCAGCACTACACTCACCCAGAGCTTCTGGTCCCGAGGACTGACCTAAGGTCCTGAGGGAAGCAATGCACTGCAAGGCCGTGAGCCTCCTACAGACAGTGACCCTCACAGGAAGGCGGCCAGCGTCCCCTTGGGCTTCCTTTCCCCCTCCAGGCTGGCTTTACCATGAAGGCTTCATCACAGGGTGGTGGGGCTCCGAATGAGGGCATGGAGACTCACAGTTTGCCCACCCTCCACCCCGTGCCCTTTCTTCTTACTCTCCCAAGAGTAGCAGCCCAAGACGAGGCACAGCCGCAGCAGGGCAGTGCACAGCAGCCCAGATTTCCCTGCCCTGCCCGGTGGTTGTGTCTGAACACAGGTTGTGTCTGCCCTGGTGCAGGGCAAGGAAGTGGGAGAGAGAAACGAAGCCAGCAGCAAAAGGTGAGCCTGCAGAGATGGGTGCGAGAGAGGAGCAGCCCTGCTGAAGCTGCACAGCTTCTGCCTGAGTGAAGCAGAGGGGCAGAGGGGGCCTGGAGTCCAACAGAGGCAGCAGCTCCAGTCTGCTGACCAGACCCTGAGCCTGGGCTGCATTTGGCTCCTGCTGGAGGACAGGGCCAACCAGAGAAAGGGGAGGCAGCAGCCACACATCTCAGGAAAGCTGTTTCCTGAAGAGCAGTACGCATGGTTCAGCTCCTAATGATTAAAAAAGGTGTCTGTAGCCCACTGTGATGCATTCCCGTGGGGAGAGGACAGTGGTGAATCACCACAGATCGTTTCTCTAGTGTGTAATGAGAGAAAAGACAAGATAAAAATGGAATGCTTTCCACATTATTAAAAACAAGCAAATTTCCCATAGAATATAGAAGAAATACAGTAGTGAATTTAAGGACCAATATTTCTTCTGGAAAAACATTTGATTTTGCAGAATCTATCTATGATTGATTATTATTTCAATTTTAATCTCAAGGACACTTTAAAAATTTTATCTACAAATACACTGCTTAGCTACAGGGGCACTGATTGGAACACAGTAAAACCTAGGATTCTAGGTTGTTTTGCACGTGTTCCACAGTTGAATCATCATTTTTACTAAACTGTAACTTGATAATCAAGTGATATTGGCAATAGGAGTAGTACATAACCCTGAGTATCACATGATCACCTCTGAATCAATGCTGTCTCTAACTCCATCTGTGTCTCTGTCTCTGTCCCTGTCTCTGTCTGTCTGTCTGTCTCTCTCATCTTCCTCCTTCTACCTCCTCCTCCTCCTCTGTTTATGTATGATGATCTCCCAATAGCAAGAGGTTATGTAGATCTTGTCTGCAGAGGAGAAACAGACAAAGATGGAGGAATCCCTTCCCACAAATGAGGTTAGGGAGATGTATAAAATGCAGGAAACTGTAGACTCCTACAAAAAAGCACCACCAGAACAAGATTGCATCAGTGTAAGCGAAGGGTCTGTATAATGAAAATGCCACGTCATACTTCCACCAAATGCCCAGAAGAAGGTAAAAGCAAGAGTTAATGGATTTGATCCTTGTTAAAGTTGTATGAAAAAATTCCAGCATTGATTCCCTTAGTGACAGTGAAAGTTTTCCCACAAAGCGATCCTCCTCTCTCTTCTCTCCCTCATGCCAACCACGAAGGTTTTCAAAGCTAAAATTAGGGTAATTTGTTTATTTTTATTTATATTTTGTATTTATTATGTTGAATTGTATGATAGTCATTTTATCTGAATATTTTGAGGAATGGAATAATCATCTATTATTTCTTAAGCACAAATTTAATATACAAGTGCTTTGTATTAAATGATGCTTCTAGAACAAATTATGCTTGCAAACACAGGTTTCACAATGTTTTTACTACACGTGGAACATGAACCCTCTTGGATGTGCAGACTTTGCTCTGGCTTCCTAAAGAAGTGAGAAGATTAAAGTGTATCATCTCTGCTATATGTAAACTGTAGAAAGCAGGAAGCTGGGTGTTAGCGTCATCTTAATTCATTTTACTTTGTGCTTGATGTGCATCAGCTGAATCTACAACCAGACCTGCCTTAGTCCATGCATGAACTCAGAGGTGATGACTCTGAAAAACTCTCCTCTCAGATACATGGGATCACAAAAGATTCCAGCAGTGTGCAAAGCAGTGTTATTGTCAGAATAAACTGCAGGGCAGCTGGTGTCCAGCCAGGAGATTAAGATGGGAAGTGTGTGCTACTGAGTGTGTGGGATAAATTCAAGAGCATAAGAAGCCGATTCCCACACAGTGAAGTTGTTCCCTGTGTGAGAACAGAAGCCTTGAGATAAGAGAAGCCAGGCTGTGCAAGAGCAGTGAAGGAGCTCTCCGGGAGACACAGTTGAGGAGCTGGAGCTCAAATTCAAAGCCACTGATGAGGTTCTTTATTTCCACTCATAAAGGTTTATCAGATACAGTAGAATCAGTTTTTCTTTAAAAAAAATCTAAGAAATATCTTTGTATATTTCTAGAAATAGAAGTGTCAGATCTCCCAGATATCCCCATGGAAGAGCAAAGACCTCCAGGAAAATGAGGAACAGCCAGACTCATGGAGCCCTACAAGTGTCTGAGCACAGGTTCCAACAGGCGCTGCACCTCTGTGTACAGTAGCTTCCTCCAGTGCCCCTGCTGAAAGATGGAGACGGCCAAAGCCCACATGGGGTCACCTTCACCCCAAAAACACAGAGATTGTGTGAGGAGAGAAACGAAGGTTCTGTTTGGCAGAAATGAATGCAAAAGTTTCCTATACAAGACATGACTTCATGTGTCTTCTAGAGACTCATAAAATACCTAAGAATTATGTGATTTGCTGATGTTATTAAGTGACTGTGAGACAAAGATCAAGTCAGTCCTGACCAGAAGAGCTGTAATGCACTGAACATTCTCCCAGCAGCCTCTGGCTTCAGAAATTGTCACAGATTGTGCACAGGAGACACACACAGATGACGGTCCTGGAGATCAATTTCCCCCTGGATCTCGAACGCCAGTGTTGTGCACACCTAGTCATGGTTTGGTTGGATTCTCCTGAGGCCCCCTGAAGGAAGGAGAAAGAGTATCCTATCCTTGAGCTCTACCAATGGCTCTGAGAAGTCTGTGGAAAGAGCTGATTCAGTCTCAGCTGTGGCTGAACTGCGAACCCTTTCTCACCCTTCTGTCTCCACCTCAGGACAGGCTTTCCCCATGTACCAATTTCTAGATAGAAGAGAGAGGTGACCGCACAGGCTTCTGCAGAGACAGGGTGTCAGTGGAACAGTAGGCAAGAGTACAGTGGACAGGAAAATGCCCATCCAGGATGGATGGGGATGAGGTGTAGATATGTAGTGTTTGAATGTAGGCCACTTGGGTCCTTCCAACCCATGGACCTCCTTCTGGGTCTAGCAAGTGAGGAGGAAATCACTAGGCTGATATGTGTTGAGACCCTTGGAGTCAGAGCACACTAGATTCCATGATCGAACCTGTCCTTCAGCAATTACATAGTCAAAGAAAAACAACATGAATTTTTTTCTGTTAATGAATAAATTACTCTATAGGGGAATGGGAAAAAATGAGAATTAAAATTTGTCATATACTAGTACAAATACCCAATATAGATTGTGATCATAATGTGTATATACAATGTACCAATAAAGATAAAAATTTTAAAAAAGAGTAAATTACCCTAACATGACTAATTAGATGAAATTCAGCTCTAACATCTAACACCCCATTATGGTATTTGTGCAAACTTAACCACATATTTCCAGATATACAGTCAACTCTGCATTGAGTAAAAAATACAAATTCAGAATTTCCAAAGCTCACCTATAACCACAACCTCAAGCTGTGCTTGACTGGACTGCGTGGATGTGGCAAAGACACAACTGTACCGTCCTTCATCTCCAGGGAGGATGGGGTTGATCCTCAGGGCCACCTGGCCCTGGGTGATGTCCCTCAAGAGCTCTGTCCTCCCTCGGTACTCCTGACTCTGCCGATCCAAGTAGTCCCGAGAGTTCCTGTACTCGTGCACCAGTAGAGAGCGCTGGTCATGGTACCATGTTAGGTCCATGTTCTGAGCATCTGCGGGTGGGCTGAGGTGGCAGGGAAGCACAGCTGCCTCTCTTAACTGGGCAACGATTGGCAACGTTGGTCCATTCACTTGGAATTGCCCTGGAGGGGGTTAGGACAGGAAAGAGTCACTGTTAAAGCCTGGCACACATGGTGTTGGCTTTGTGACCAGATAAAAGGACTCCAGGTCAGCTGACATGATGAGCTCTGGACAGCTGGTGAGTTGATCCCAAGCAGGAGCTGCAGATTCACTTTTAGCATAAGAATCCACAGTCATTAGGCTAAATGTGCAACAGCCACATGACCTTAACTCAAGTGTTTTCCAGTTTGCATAGGGTTTTAAGTCAAATTCATATGACGCATTGTATTTAGTCCTTACCACCCTAGGTGTTGGAAAGTATTGTTGTTTTACAGATGAAGAGATTTGACCAATAAGTGACTTAATGCCTTAGCGCATAACAGAATGAGACATAAATTGCAGATTTTAAAACTGTGAATGTTTTATTGCTTTAAACCAAATAATATTCAGTGTCATATAATCATATAACCAAACTACATGTGAAAATATTGAAGCTATGTTTTTTTTTAAGCAAAGAGTAGAAAAACTTTCTCTCTTCTCCTTTTAGACAATTAGCATACATGGTCCTGGCAGACCCGCAGTCTGGTCACTGACCAAGTGCACAACTGTGGATCTGAGTCTCATGCTTCAGCTCAGCCACAGTCAAATTGGACCTGACTCTGCATAAGACAGGAGAGGTGCCAGTCAAGCAGAGGACCTGCTCCTGGAAAAGAAAAAGGTCTGGAACAGGAGATTCAACACACTGACTAGAGGAAGAGTCAGAGCATAGCGCTGAGGAAAATCCACTGAGGAGGAGAGAACTGGAATGTCTAAAATGGCTGAGGTGGAGCCATATCAGAGAGACTCAGAGAGCAACAATTAGCATGTTGTACAATGAGTGGTGGGACCATGTATTCCACCTGCTCAGCTTCTCCAGGACAAAGTGCCTGAAGTCTGGAGGATAGAATCTTCAAGAGGAACTGAGGGGCGTTTACCTGGGAAAATGAAGAAAGTGAGAGGACAGAAAGAAATAGAATTAAATGATACGGCATGGTTGACCCCTGCTCCAGTGGAGAAATTGAAGGGTCCCCAGAGATGGCAGATGGCAGGCTTCCCCCCTGGAAGGCAGAGTGAAGTAACTTCTCTGCTCAGAGAACTGCATCCTACCCTATGCAGTTGGAGACAGTGGGAAGTACATGAATCTCTGATTTGTGAGTGAATTTCCAATGCCAACAGGTGGTGATTATCTGCTTACAAACACCCCAGGACATAGCTACATGAACCGAAAGACATTGTGGGAAGGCTGGGGGTTTGAACTTGAACACCAGAGCAGCTCTTCATCCTGCCGAGCTCCTAGAGCTGAAGAGGGAAGGGCAGTCACTGCAGACTGTGGGCAGTTGAAGAGCAGAGTGGGGTGAGTCCTGCTGGAAGCAGGGACTGGTGATCACAGACCTGACACCTGCTATCAGACACCGGATTCCGCCTGAGTTACACAGGAGCAGAGGCTCACATTGGTGCTATGGTCCCCACTGCTAAAAGAAGCCCAAAAGGAGGGGTTTATTGTATCTTCTTTCTCAACTAGACCTGATAGACAACACTCAAATAGATTAGCCTGTTACTGCTGTAGCTGAATTGATTACACAGGAATAACTCTGACTCAGTGGACAATTTTATGCCAATGAAATTGTCTGATGAATCCATGATCACACCCAGGGAGAGGGACAGCGAGAGCTCCCAACCCCGAGACTCGGACAGGATCAAACTTGCCACCTGGGAGAAAGTTGCCCTGAGTCTGAGTTAACTCCAGTTTTGCAGTGGAGGAACCTGGGGTGTAACTGGGGTGTGAACTTTCAGACTATCGGTTAAAGAAGCTGCTCAGGAATCACATAAGCAATGGCTCATTGGAATATTTAACCTGTGCTCCCATCAGACATTTACTGGTTTAAGTTTTTGTATGTTTCTTGAGTTATTTAGTAACAAAAAGGGTTATGTTCTTTTCTGGTTCATGTGTATATTATATGGTCATTCTTATAAATTTGTGCCTTCATTTATTGTGATTTAATATGTGCCCAGGTTTTTTCCCTTGTGTAGAGAATAGACAGAGGAGAAGAGTAACGGAAGGGCTATCACAATGAAATATTATCAGACTGAATCTATGGATGCCATTGTAAGTTAAAGCAACTCATATGGAAAATACAGGAACAGAGGTCTAAAGCATTTAAAGTAAATTATAAACAAAGTAAATACTAGAACTGGACGTACAGATCTGAAAATGATTCATGGGGAGGCAAAATCCTACTGAAAAAAAGCTCCAGTTAACCACATACTCTCTTCACTCTTTAGTTCCAATTTGCACTATTCCTCAAAAAAAGTAGAAAAAAAAGGAGACATATATGATTTTTAAAAGATATATATTTAGAGAATATATATATATATATATGAACAAGTAAATATAAATATAAATAGAATGGGTAAACAAGGAAATAAAACGTCTGCTAACACATTACCTCCTCCAAGACAGAGCCAGGGGTCATAATAGGGGAAGAAAACAGTTACCTGATAGCAGAAATCATTGCAAGGTAATTAGATGAGAGGAACAAAATAAATTAATTGAAAAAGTAAATGAGGCAAAAATTTACAGCAATTATATTCAAAATGCTCACAGTGAATTTTTAGGGTAATGAGTGAAAAAAAAACCTATGTACATATGGGGTGGGGGACTGTAGGGAGGGAAAGGGGGACAGAAGATTTAAGATGTGCCATGTACTGGTACAAATTTTCAATGCTGAATGTGATCATAACACACACACACACCTATATATAATGTACAAATAAAATCAATTTTTTAAAAATTGGAAGGCTAAACAAAATAGTTCAAAATTTGAATGACTTATTCAACAAAGATATGGAATCCTCAAATGATGCCATACAGAAATAACTGAAATAAAAAACAGCACAGAATTCATACATTCCAGAAAAGACAGAGCATCTGATACTGAGGATAAAATGATCAATTATGAAAAAAAGCACAAAGAAACCAAAAATAAACAGAGAAAAAGATGAGTATCCAGCAAGTTCTAGATGACAACAAGAGGAACATTCTGAGGCTCTTCAGTGTTAGAAAAATTCTAGAAGACACCACAGACAAACTTACCAATGTGTGTACAGAATTTAAGGAAGAAAACTTCCCAAACATAAGAAAAGATTTTTTTTTGAGACAGGGTCTCACTTTGTAGTTCAGGCTGGCCCTGAGCTCACTATATAGCCCAGGCAAGCCTTGAACTCAGCAATCCTCCTGTCTCTTGCCTCCCAAGTACTGAGATTATGACATGAGCCACCACACCCAGCAGAAAAGATTTTTAAATACATGAAAACCATGCTTATAGAACTCCAAACAATTATGAGGGAAGGAGAAATTCACCAAGACACATCCTCATTAAAGTTACAGAAATCAAGAAAATAAATAAAATTGTAAAGGTTGCCAGAGAAAAACAAAACATCATATATAAAGGTAAATTCATTAGACTCACAGGAGACTCCTAAGTTCAAACACTGAAGGTTAGAAGGGCTTGAAGTGAAGTATTTCAAGGCCAAAGACCAAACAACTTCCTACATAGATCAATTTGATCAGCAAATCTCTCCTTCAATATGAATGGGGAAATAAGGTATTTCCATTGAAAAGGCCAGCTCAGAAGACATATAAATTCTAAACAAGCCTTAAAGAAAATACTCTAGAATAGTCTCAATAGAAACAATGGCTTGAGAACACCTAAAAATATAGAAGAAACTAGTGAGCGTAACAGGTAAAACACAACCAAATACACAAGTAAAGGTAAAATAAATGATATACCCATAGATAAAAAAGTAGTGATAGTAAATTAAAAGCATATTATGGTAATATCTTTCAATGTTAAATGACCTCAACTCTTCCATCAAAAGACACCAAATGGAAGACTGAGTCAAAAATCAGAGTCTAATAATCTGTTGCGTTCAAGAATCGCATCTAATCCAAAAAGATATTCATAGACTAAAAATTAAAGGATGAAAACTAACTCCATGTACCAGGACCCTGAAAACAGGTAAAGATAGAAATTCTAATTGACACATGGCAAGTGTCAAATTCAATGGATTAGAAGAGACAAAGAAAGACACTACATGCTAGTTAAAGGAACACTGCAACAAAAACATTTATATATATATATATATATATATACATATATATATATATACATATATATATATATATATGCTGAATACTAGAGCACCTA
The DNA here is from genome assembly GCA_004025085.1 of Thryonomys swinderianus. Taxonomy (NCBI): domain Eukaryota; kingdom Metazoa; phylum Chordata; class Mammalia; order Rodentia; family Thryonomyidae; genus Thryonomys; species Thryonomys swinderianus. Next base: position 17,838 of record PVIC010036204.1, read on the forward strand.
TATTCACAAAGCAAAAACTTCAGTGATTAAATGATCGAATAATAGCATAATCATAGTGGAGCATTTTGTTTTGTTTTGGTTTTGTTTGTTTGTTTTTCAGACAGGGTCTCACTTTGCAGTTCAGGCTGACCCTGAGCTCACTATGTAGCCCAGGCAAGCCTCGAACTCAGCAATCCTCCTGTCTCTGCCTCCTGAATGCTGGGATTACAGGCATGAGCCGCCACACCCAGCACACATAGTGGAGCATTTTAACACTCCAGTTTTGCAAAGAGAAACATGAAGTTTTTAAAAAAACGACGGACGGTGGACGGACCGGACCCAGCAGCTCCGGGCCCGCCGTGCCATGAGTCCAGCGGACCGGACCCAGCAGATCTGGGCCCGCCATGCCGTGAGTCCAGCGGACTGGGGAACGAGCGGTGGACGGACCGGACCCAGCAGCTCCGGGCCGCCGTGCCATGTTTCCAGCGGACTGGGGAACGAGCAGCGGGCGGACCGGACCGAGCAACTCCGAGCCCACCATGCCATGCTTCCGGCGAACAGAGTGAGCAGCACGCGGACCCGGCTGCAGGGTGCAGTCCATTTCCAGTGGACTGAAGGCCACCCAGCAGCACACTGTATCCCGGAGCTGTGCAGTGAGGAGTCAGACATAGAGGTAACTCATAAGCTCAAAGTATCCAGTATAGAATCTAACAAACCTTTTTTGTCTTATTTACTGTGTTTAATACTGATATTGGCATTTATTGTATTATGATAACAAACATGATGTGATTGTTCTGCTCAAATACCTACCATGATGTGTCAGGAGTGAGAACTCTCAAGGGTTATTACAGATTCAAGGAGGACCCCC